>VZSE01001853.1:112500-346316 GCA_013398275.1 Promerops cafer | reverse complement strand
TTTTTTTTTTTTTTTTTTTTTTTTACTTCTACATTTGCTTGCTACAAGCTTATCAGCTGCTTACATTATTGAAATTTTGTTTCCTGGGTAGGTACTTTCAGATCTTCACTTCTTCTCTTTGATAAGTTAAATAGCTTGAGCTCATTAAATCTTTCAGTCTTTTTTTTTTTTTCTGTTTGCAGTCCTTTTTTTTTCTTTCAGATGCTCATCATGAGTAACATTTATTTTGCCCTTGTTTAAGCTTGCACAGCCTAGGTTTTTTGGTAAGCAGTGGTGGTGTTTAGTGGAGAGATGTAATGAAGATTAAAATTTTGGTGGAGCAAAGAGAACTTTGTTAATAATACTATTGCTGCAGGAACAGGGATGGGACTCCTCAGAATGAACAAAATTGTGTTAGTTTTGCTGGCTTAATAGCAGTAAAGAGTGGCAAAAACTGAAGTGTAATATGAGGAAGCATTTGCCTTAGTACTCTCCAAAAGCAGGTCTGTTCAGGAAGAAGATGATGTTCTCCAACTTATTTCTTGGAATGAAATTGTTATTTAAAAATTGATATTTGTTAAGGTACGGTGCTTTTAAAATATTGTGTGCTATGTGACTTTCTGCAGAATAGACAGGGTCCAGTGACATAAGTAATTATAAGAATGACACTTTTAGTGCAAATCTCTTTTAAGTATTTTAAATAGTTCCTGTTTCCAGAGTAAAAAAGGAAGTGATTTGAGATAGGGGCATGAAGTACAGACAATACCAGACTTTTCAAGTCTGATCCTTTAACTGTAATACGCTCATGCTCTAAGGTACAGTATCTTACGACTTTTCAGGATCAAACAGCATTGAAGGACCAGTGTTCAAAAGAAAAAAAAATCTTTAGTCTGCTAGCAAATTTATCTATTAAATGTTAAAGAGCGTGAGATAAAATACATGATTAAGGACTCTTGACTACAGCTAGAGTAACCCAACAATTAATTGACATTGTTGAATCAAGCCCAAGGAATAGTCCAGTAATAGAACATTTTCAGAAATTAATGGGAAAAAAGGTAAGAAAGCATCTGACTGATGCATGGCATTCTCAAATGAAAAACCAGATACAGTCTGTAAGGAAATGGCAGGAAAGAGCAGACTTTGGCTAAGCGATATGTGGATGCAATCCTGTGCGATGTGCTCTAGGATGACCCTGCTTAAATAGGGAGGTTGGACCAGATGACCCACTGTGGTCTTTTCCAACCTGACCCATCCTGTGATTCTGTAATATGTTTATGCCATTCAGTTATGTTTATGATGATAGTTATCTTAAAAGATATTAATTTATATTTGTTAATATTTTTAACTTTTATAGTGGATTATAGAATTAGAATTTCTTATTAAATTTCTGGTTTTTTAATTTAGATTCTTACTGGTCCTTGTTATTTTTTCTGAGATGTTGGCTTTTATTCAAGATATTGAAAGATCTTATGACATTTCTGAGGTGAAGGAACAGGGGGAAGGGTTATAGCAGTAAAACATTAAGATCTGTATCTCCAAATTTTGGTCCATTAATTTTGTCATTGGAGATGGGCTGTTTATTCATCAGTTTGTAGAGTCTGGCCCAACTAACTGCAACCATTAAAATAACAGTTTTCAGATGGAGAGCTTGGGGTATGTGTAGGTTTTGTGTGAGCCGGAAATCATCTCCTTCATTCCATGGAGGTTAGCCAGTCTGACACCCATCTGCAAGAAGATTGTAAGGAGGATCCAGGGAACTACAGACCTGCCAGCCTGACCTCAGTGCTGGGGAAGGTCATGGAACAGATCACCTTGAGTGCCATCATGTGGCATGTACAGGGTAACCAGGTGATCAGACCTAGCCAGCATGAGTTTGGGAAAGGCAGGTCCTGCTTGACCAACATGATCTCCTTCTGTGACATGGTGATCCACCTGTGGTGGATGAGGGAAAGTCTGTGGGTATTGTGTACCTGGACTTTAGAAAGGCCTTTGACACTGTCTCCCACAACATTCTACTGGAAAAGCTGGCAGCCCATGCCGTGGACAGATGCACCCTTTGCTGGGGTAAGAACTGGCTGGATGGCCGGGTCCAGAAAGTTGTGGTGAGTGCTGGTACATCCAGTTGGCATCCAGTCACCAGTGGTGTTCCCCAGGGCTCAGTACTGGGTCCAATCCTGTCAAATACCAATGATTTGAAAGAGTGGATTGAGTAAATTCACAGATGGCACCAGCCTGGGGCGGAGTGTTGAGCTGCTGGAGGGTAGGAAGGCTCTGCAGGGGAATCTGGACAAGCTGGATCAATGGGCTGAGGCTGCAGCCGGGTCACAACAACCCCATGCAGGGTTACAGGCTGGGGGAAGAGCATCTGGAAAGCTGCCCAGTGGAAAAGGATCTGGGGGTGCTGGTTGGCAGTAGCTGAACATGAACCATCAGTGTGCCCAGCTGCCCAAGAAGGCCAGTGACATCCTGGCCTGTGTCAGCAATAGTGTGGCCAGCAGGACCAGGGCAGTGATCGTCCCCTGTACTCGGCACTGGTGAGGCCACACCTTTAGTGCTGTGTCTGGTTTTGGGCCCCTCACTACAAGGACACTGAGGTGCTGGAGTGTGTCCAGAGAAGGGCAGCAGAGCTGGTGAAGGGTCTAGAGATGATGTCCTGTAGGAATGGATGAGGGAGCTGGGGTTGTTTAGTCTGGAGAGCAGGAAGCTCAGGGGAGATCTCACTACAACCTGAAGGGAGGTTGTTGTGAGGTGGGAGTTGGTCTCTTCTCCCAGGTGACTAGTAAGAGGGCAAGAGGACATAGCCTCAAGCTGTGCCATGGTAGCTTCAGGTTGGACTTAAGGATGAATTTCTTCACTGAAAGGATGGTTAAGCACTGGAATGGACTGCCCAGGGTGGAGTCACCATCCCGGGAAGTGCTCAAGAAACAACTGGATGTGGCACTTATGGTTCTGTGGTTTAGTTGATAAGAGGATATTTAGTCAAAGGTTGGATCTTGATGATCTTGAAGGTCTTTTTCAACCTTAATGATTCTGTGATTCAATGCTGTTTGTGGAATATAAAGTTGGACTCTTTACTTATCCTGGAATAAGTAACTCACTTCGCTTAGTATTTGCTCATCTGTACCTTGAGTTGCACCACTGTAATGCTTTCTGATAGCATATCTGGTGGTGAACAGCAGCAAACCGTGCAGGAAGCTGATGCTCTTGGCCCAGGAAGCTGTTTCTGCTTATGTAGTACAGGTTTTATCCCCAACAAAACATAATTGTTACTGATTCACTTGCTGCATTTCCTACCTGAGTTAATAGTTACTAGAGGCAGTTGGGAGGAATGCCCTGTTGAGTATCTCAGTGTGTTTTACAGAAGAGCTGTAGTTTAGGTGCAGACTTGAAATGGGCACATTTATTTGAATGAAAGCAATCTGAGTAGGGTCATAGAAACCCATACACTGGTTATGTATTAGGCTGTATCCTTTTTTCTACAAGTGAAAGCTTTGTGTTGAAGGAAAGATTCTTGAAATCAAACTGGGCTAGCTTTACAGTCTATTTGACATGCAATTCAAGAAAAATAGGAAAGATTAAGAAAAAGTTTTTTTGTTCTTTTCAGGGATTTTTTTTTTTTTTTAAACTATGAAGTCAGGGTCTTGTAATTTTTTTTAAGAGCCATTTCTCCAAAGATAATGAGAGAAGTGAGTCACAGGCAGGTTAAATCTGCTTTCCTAGTCTGTAAAGACACAAAAATGCGAGGTCCTTTGGAAACTTAGGCTTTTGTATTTCATGCTTAGAGCGTCACTGGAAGAATGTGCATTTGGGGAGCAAGAATTAGTGATAGCACCCATGAAAAAATTAGCCACTAATAGGGTGTGTTTTCACAGCGCAGGGTAAGTGTGACTGCAGCAGGAGCCAGTAACTTTGCCAGCATTTGTAACAGGAGCAGTGGAGGTCTGGCAGTGTGGTCTAGCAGCTTGAGTATTGTCCCTTTAAAAGCCTGTACCAGGCATTACAGTTGCCAGTTCCTGATGAAGGCAGTGCAGCAGTGTCTTCACTAATATTCTCACCTATGCGAGCTAAATTAAAAGTGAGATGAATGCTCTGATATAACCACATTTTCATTTTATGTAGATCAAGACAGGCTGCAACACATTTCTGCTAGACAAGGTTAAGAACTCTCCACTGTCCCTGAACAACAGTGTTCTAATTAAACAGGAATATGGTAAGCAGGTTGTTTCCCTGCTCAGACCAGCTGAAAATTAAACTTTTTTTCTTCCCCTCTTTGGAAGGACTAGTTTTCAGTTGGGCTGCTTATTCAAAGTGTCTTGCTACAAATTCTAGTGCCTGTATGGAGGGAGGGGTGGCAGTACTTGTATTGGAACAGAAGGCAGACAACACTGTAAATTGGTGGCCTCAGTGTAGATGAACTTAAGCTGTTGTAGAAGCACATACATAGACTTGAACACTTTTAGGTAGCTCTATTCCTGTTATGGTGTGTTTTGGGCTTTTTTTTAATGTGAAAGGAACAAAGTTAGTAGAGCACCAATCCTGAACATCATCTCTTAGGTCTAATGAATGTTAAACAACTTTTTGCTATTCAGATTTAGAAATCGGGGTAAGGTAACTGGTAACAAACACCATGGGAAAATATTAGTTACTGAAAATCAACTAGACTAGGCTAGACTAGGATTCCAGTTCTGAGGATACTGTGTCCTAAGGATGGAAAGGTAGGCTAGACAATTGGCATTTAATCTGCAGAGCTGGGATTTTGTAGTATTAAGGGTAAGTAAAGATGGGTTGTGATTTAAAAAAGAAAAATCACCAGCAATGCTGACCATTTTCCATTTGATTCATGGCAAAGTTTCAATCCAACTAACCAACATATTGAGGTGGAGCAGGATCTTGAGATAAAGGAAACTGCCTCAAGACATATGAAATGTATTAAAGGTCCTACAGTGTCAGAGGGGCAATCAAGTTTTGAGAATGCCAGCTATGAAGAACGTCTGAAGTTGGTGTCCCCAGGAGTACAATTTTGTAAGTCCCATTTAATACAATCTTTGATTTTTACACCAATCTTTGCATTTGCCTGCTAGAGAATCAAATCAGGAGAAGATGCTGATCATGACCAATATCTCTTAGAGCAACTTTTTACTCCTCTAGCTGTTATTTGCTATAGAATGAAGCTATCAGTAGAAGATAATTGTTCGTACAGTGCATTCCCTTATTCTCTCACTGCTTGGAGCAACAGCTGGGGAGCCAACCCAAACTGTGCATTCATAAGTGGAAGATGACACTGATGCTTCAGTGATTTCCATGCTCAGAAGACCCCTGAGTCATGTGTTTCATCAGATGTATGAATTCTGTAGTCTGTCTGTGCATAGGGGCCACCAGCCTCCTGGGCATCAGGGAGTTGATTGGTGATGCCTGATGTCCTGGGCAGAAGTGGGAGGCTCTTGGTGTCCCAAGTGTGCCAGCTTTTTTTGGGTTCAACAGGACCACCAGTCTCTGCAGCTTGGAAAACTTCAGCACTGTACTCTCTTAGCATATAATTTTCCTCTCTTTGGTAGTTATTTCTCCACCCAGAAGTATGGATTTTTAAAAATTGTATTTATTTTTTTAGGAAAAAAATGGGCTGTTGTTGGTCTATTTTCATATTTTCATTTCTTTGTCCAGTCAGCTGTGCTCTCCACATCAGGAATTAAGGTTTTTCAAATGTAGTGTTTAGATGTGAACTAAAATAGTGGCACGGTGTTACTGTTTACCTGTCAGCTATTTTAAGTGGTTCCCTTCCCTCTTTCTACTAGTGATTCTGTCCTGTGCATTGCATTGATTCAATTCTTTCTTTAGCTGTCTAAACTGCTGCAGTGAAATATTTGTATTTAAAAAGAAAATACCACAACAAACCAAGATCCAAACCCAGCCAACCCAACACTTTTCAGACTTTTAGAGGTTTTTTTACCCTTTCATTTCATGCATTTGACTTTGGAACTCAGCCAGCCAAACAGTTGAACTAACGTGATTTATAGCAAGGGACGAGAACCTTTACATGAGTAAGAACTGGAGGTAAAGGGAAGGAATGATGGGGAAATGTATGGAAAACCTCTTATAGTTGATCTGTTACTGACAGAATAATGACATGTAACAACAGCTTAAATGTCTAAAATATCACAGAAGGAGTGCAGAACAAATTTCTATGGCATGCTTTCTTATTCTTCACCTTCAGAGTAATAACAAATTTGTGGTTATCATTATGGGGTGGCTGTCAGGTGGAGTTTCTGAAAATCTTAACAGCTTCTAATATTTCAAACTTTTGTGATAATGATGGAGAAAGCATTAAATGTGCTGTATGCAAAGAATAGATTTTATGTAAAAACATATGGAGTTTCTTTTTCTTCACTTCTTCTAGCTGTTGCATGACAAATACGCTACCATTCATTTTGAAAATGTGGGTATACTTGTCCAAATAAAAATGTTATTTTAAGAGCACAGATAAATAAAAAATTATTACTAATGTTTTTACAGGATACTGTAGAAATCCAAGGTTAAGTGTCTGAAGGAATAAGGTTTTGTAGGTTGACAAGAAGAGAACTTCCAGTCACTCATTTCAGACCAACGAGATAAGAGACTTGTACATGGAGAAGTTACTTTCAAGTAAGCTAACATATCATTTTAATACCCTAGCTACTCCAAATTAACTTGCTGTTTGGAATTGTAGGACATGATTCAGTTGCATAAACACAGGCATCTAGATGCATTTGAAAGGCCCTAGGGTATCTTATCTGTTTTACAGCTGCTGTTTAGAGGAGTGCAAGTCTTTCCCAGGTCTTTTGTCAAGTCTGCCAGCTCGTCTGCATGTCTTGGATACTTCAGGGCATTGCAGATGGCATGAGGCTCCTATATTCAGGCAGTCAATCAAACTCATAGGGAAGAATTCAACTCAGGGTTTAGTCAATGGTGGATTACTTGATGCAGTCAAAGGAAGACTCATTATTTTAAGGCAGACACCTACGTTGCCTCCACTGAATAGCTTTCTAGCCTTCTTTGACTAGATCTTCTTTGACAATAATAGGAGCTTAGACAACCACTTTCTAGGTACCTAATTTTAGACACTCCTCCTTTACATGCAGTAGGTAAGAAGCAGCATAATATATTTTTAAAGCAGCATGATCGAGAGTGAATTTCAGTCCATTACCTTCAGATATGTAAAGTTTTTTTAATTTGAGCTACACTCCCTTTATAGTCAAGTGGAGAGGGACGGGCACCTCCAGAAAAGCCATTCATTTTTCTCAGAGTGTATGGTAAAAGAATTGCTTTCTAGAGCTGCCACTCTTTATTCCTTTAACTATTGAAGTAGTCGCGATATGAGTTTAGATTTAGACAGCTGTTAGACGTCTCAAGTTAGGGGCAAATAATCCCACTTTAGCTGACCTCAATCTAATTGCCTAAACATCAGCATCTAGTACCAGCTGAGGTGCTTCTGTGCCTAGGAGTGCTCAGTGTGAGACACCTGTAAAGGCAGATACAACGAGTGACTTTTGGGAGATGTTCCTTCTTAGGAGCCATCACAAAAACCTATGGAGACTAAAATAAATCTACATGCCTGTTCAGGCAGCTGAATCCTACCTTACATGTCTGTATGCAGATTTTGTCCAATGAAATGTGCTGAAAATGCATACTTTTTTTGTTTTCTTGTTTTGGTGTTTTTTGTTTGTTTGTTTGTTTTAATGGCTTCCCTGAATAAGCATAGCCACTTCTATTTTCTTCTGGTTTGAAATGCAATATTATCTACATTGCCCCTTTAGCTGATAGGCTCTCAAAAGTGCTGTAGTCATTCCTCCATCGTTGAAATTGCTAGTCATAAGTAGACTGATGCATAGCATCTACATAACAGCATGCAGCCATGTTCTGATATGTAAGGGATAATATATACAGAACTTACTTGTCTGTTCATTATTCCAGAGGATAGGAAATTCTGGATGAGTTCGCTATAATTTACTAATTTATATTGGGCCAGACTATTTATTGTGATTGACATTCAGGGTTTAGTGACTAGTGCTGTTATATAAACGCATACCTGCAGGGTAATCTGAGACAGTGATTAATCCAATAGATTTAAAAAAAACCCAGATATATTTTTGTTACTGCTTTGCATATTAATGAGCAAGAGGTTTTGATTTTAAAAAAATTAAATAAACAGCAAATAGGATGAAGGGTGCTGACGAGAAATTATTCCTGGCTTTCCTGTTTTGTTATACGATTGTCCTTGGAAGGTGGGATTCATTGGTTCATGACTGCAGATTGGGAAGATTTTTTGTACTTTACAGAACAAATGAATGAATGCATAACCTCTACACTCCCCCAGGATATACTGCAATGCACAGGCTCTATAAGGACCTGGTTAGAAAAACTAGTAAGTGTGCTGTCCATTATAAAAAGGTTTTTTTATATTAGCAACTCATATTGACTTCTCATTTTGCAATCCTACGAATATTTACTTTGTTTCTAATGGTGTTCTCTGCATCCATTGGATATCTTACTTCCTATCCCCTCTTTTATCCAGCAGCCCTTGCTGATTCAGCGTCGGTTTTTAGAGTTCACTCCTGAAAGTGCTTTTTTACCAAAAGGAGTACTACTTAGAAGCATGCAGTAAGAATGTATTACTTAGAACAAACTGAAGTAATGATTGAGAAATGCATGGACTGCCAAACTAACTTTATCCTAGGGGACTTTTCTCAATTTTAATTGATTTTTTTTTTCCCTGAGAATTTGTTCATCTTATTAAGCAAGTCCTTAGAGGAGTGAAACAGTAGGTTACCTCCTTGAGAGCAAAGGACAGCCTGACTTATTTGCTACAATTATCAATTTGTCCTTATCTCCATGAAGTGAAATACTTTTTTTATCCTTCTGAAATAGCTTATAGTGATGAATAAAACAATAAAGAATAGCTGGTGTTAACTCCAGCATGAGCCTATTTAATTTTTAAATATCAAGTGCAATATTGTAAAGACTGCATGTAATTTTATTTTCCTAAACCAGATATTTGGCAGGTGAAGATACTGTCAAGCACTTTGATTGAAATGCTTTATTTTTTTGTCTTCACTAGAATATTGAACAGTTACATTTCAGTAAAAAAATTGTTATATGTTTAGCTGGAGCCTATCATATGAAGAAAGTTGTGGAAGTTTTGTGCATAATTCAATTGCCTCTTGTATTTACTCATAGCTATCTAATATTGCTTCAAGTGATAGTTACCTGACTTCTACTTCCATTGAAAGTTGTTATGAAGTGCCACTAGCTTGCATAGAGAAAGAGAGGATCTAATAGATACTGTGTGGAGCAGCTGAGCATTTCCTTCAAAAGACAAATCTTGCAACATTCAGATCAGTGCAAATTTTGCTATTAATGGGTCAAGTTCTAATTATGACCACACTGAAGCTTTCGTTATGCAGACAGTCAAGTCAGGGGGGAGGCAGCATCTGTAACTCTCTACCCAGTATCCAAAGTAGGATAGCATGTAATCCGTGCTGTACAGGGTGGGACCCAGGACAATTGACTGAATTCCTGGCATAGCACGGGCGAGTGAGGGGAAAGGGTGGCTGTTATCATCATGAACTTTCACTTGAGGTTGTACAAGGATGTCTTTGCCTAGGAATCATAGCAAAGTCACTGTTTGGCTCTAGTTATCTTTAATGATTAGTTTTTGAATGTCTAAATCAAATGAATATTAGCATATTTTAGGAGAAGCATAAAATTATACACTTTGATTGGTGTTTATTTTTAAAATGCAATGGTTTAAAATGTGTGAGGAATAAGCACTACATAAAGTTAGGGTTTCTTTTTAAAATTACGTTGCTAAAAATATTTGTAGATAGTAAAATTAGCAATGCTTTCCATTAGACTGAATTAGATAAGTGTATCTCAGAGCAAGCATGCTGAGGGTGGGGAGAGTTCAAAAATATTTTCTCCACATGCATTTATTTAATAAACAAGAAAATTGTGCATTTATTTCAGTATCTGCAAGTTCCCTTCTTTATATTTTCTACTCCACTGTTTGTATACTATCTTTTTCTGCTTCTCTCTTCGTTATTGCCACTTAAAAACATTTTTCAGATGTTTCCCAAAACTTGCATTTAATTCATATATGAAATACTTTTATCAGGGAATACTCCAGATATTTTATTCCTGAAGTACAAGAACATTTGTGACAAAAAGCAGCATGATATGTAGTCAATAGTAGCGTGCTAAGTTTAGAAGACCCAGTGTTATTTCTGTCATTAGGAGATCCACTTCAGTATTTTTCTGTTTAGTTGTCCTCTCTAGTTTAGGCATCAGACTGAAGAGAAATTCTTAGAACCGTTCTTAGAATGGTCCGTTTTAATGTCTAAACACCAAACACAGAAATGCTTTCAAAAAGAAAAAAACCAACAAACCCACAACAAACAACAACCCACAAGAAATCCGTGCAGAGATAATACATAGTCTGAAAAATACTTATGTGCTGACAGCTATCCAGCAGTGTTGTCACAGCAGGAAGACATCAGTTGAAGAAACAGATAGCGACCTCCAAAAAAAAAAAAAAGTCTGGTCAGCAGTGTGGACAGGGTTTCACAAGATTATAAATCACCCCAGGGTCGCTGTGTTCCCACCATAAAGAGAACATGGTCGTTTTATTGTAATCTAATAAGTGATGGGAGCAAAGGACAGCTCCAGTGTGTGTGTTTGAAAAAAAAAAAATCTTGATTACAGTTTCAAAACTATACAGTTTCCCTTGCCATTGAAGTGCAGATTATGGGGGTTAAGGCCATTTTAGGATTGGATTACCTTTTTATAGCTGTATGTTATTCCCTTGTTCATGAATCAGAAAGTACTTAAATTAAACTGAACATTTGGGAGTAATACTAATAGGGAGTGTGGTAGTAGAAAATTAATCACTATTTAGTATTAGATGGCTAGCCAAGTAAGTCTTTGTTTTCAAGGCTTTTTTCATTGAATAAAATACTCCCCTTAATGAACTGAGGAGAATTTATATCCGGTGGTTTCCTTTATTTTTCAAAAAGTTAGTTGTTGTGGTGACCCATGTGCAAAAGCAAGTTGATAGGAATGTATTTTTAATGTCAGATTTAATCAGCTTATTCACACTTTCATTGTAGATTTTATTCTATATTGGGTAAAATTAGCCAGAGGAAATTTTTGTCTTGCTCCTTGGGGTTCCGCAATTGATACATCTGAACATGTTGAGTAGTAGCCTTGATGTGCACAAAAAAAAGGGAGAAATGGGATTTTTCTTCTTACTTTTCTGACTTTTTACACCTTAGCCCCCCAGTTCTTTTCCTATTATTTGGCTAGCTCTTCTGGCAGCATTAATTTTTATTCTCCAGAATCTTCCCAGATGTTTGAAGCTACCTTGTGAGGTGAGTGGCTTCTTCAGAAGTGGACAGGTAGAGAACTGAGCAGCAGGACTTGGACTGGCTGAAGAGGAAAACGAGTGCAAGAAACCAGTAGAATGCTCCAGTGCTGTGTTCAGGTTCACATGTCTGCTTGCTTCCTCAGTATGCTGCAGCTATGAGCTAGTGACTCATTTTGGTGCCTACTGCCTGAATGCTGCTTCTGAGTAGAGAACTTCTGTCCTTCTGTACTAAGGACAAGCGGCTGGCAGAAAACAGATCCAAAAGAGAAGCCAGACAGGCCCTCGTATGCTTTCCACACCTCCCTCCTCAGACTGAGTACTACTGCTCTTAGCTCTTCCTGGTGGCAATGTTTTCTAAACCAAAACCCTGGCAGACTTTTTTTGGCAATTGCTTTCCTTGATATGCCTTTTATATACATAAATACTACTGATACCAACTTTATTTCTACTTGCTTCCTGCATCTACAGGTACGGTTGGGAAAAGAATAGATGTAGTGCTTTATGACTGTAAAGAAAGAGGGTTCAGAAACTGTTTCATCTGCAGTCTTCTCAAGCTCCACATTTTTTGTCATGACATTTAATTCCACTTGCTCTAGCAGTTATCCAGATCTTTTAACACAATTAAAAACGGAAGATTCAGACCTGTTTTTTTTTTTTTATTTTATTTTATTTTTTTTTTTTTTTAACTCCAACACCTGATAGGCCAACTTCAGGGGCAAAACCCAGGAAAAATATTTCAAATAAACTTTCTTTTTTGCTGACATTTTGGAAAAAAAATTGTTATGGCATAACATCACTGAAAATTTTTTTTCTTATTTTTTGTCTCCTTATGCATTTGTATTTCAGAGTTAGTCTTAATTGGTAGGAAGTTCCATAAGACAAAAATTATCCAAATGTAAATTTATTTGTGGTATGTTATTTTCCATTTTTTATTTCCCTTCTTCTGTGTGTTGGGATGCACCACAGTAAGTCCTGAGATGAATTCTGGCAGATGTGGGTAATTTATTAAATTCTGTCATCTAGGAAGCAGGCTGGTATCATGAGGAATCCTGGAGTACAGGGTGATGCTTACTCAACAATGAATCCACAATTTCAAGTTTCCAAGCTTAAGTGGATGGACATTTGCTTGTTTTACTGCAGCTCACTATTCTAATGATGTTCTTCGAATGTGTTCAGTGTGGTAGCTTTTCCAAAGGCCCAGCAGTATATTAAGTGCCTTCTTCATTCAGAAACCTCACTCAATCATGCAATGGTTCCTGTCTTCTTTCTTGAACAAAATGTGAGTATTAGTTTTCCTTGTATATTGGATGCTGATGAAGATGATGGCTTGCACTTAGACTCATAAAGCGAACCTCTGGTTCACTCCAGCTGACTTGTCTGTCATTGATCCCGTTACTCTATGATTCTCACTCCCTTCAGCTGTTTATATAGGCAACTCTCATCCTCTATCTAATAGGACTGACAGCATCTCCTACTGCTGCTATCGGTGTCATTCCTTTAATTGAAAATAGGGCATGATTGATGTCTGTGCAGGTTCTGCTTCCCGTTGGACAGAAAGCTTTCCCTGCTTGAGTTTCCCAGCACATTTTTGGTAAAGAGAATAACATCACTGCAGTAATTACTACACCAAATCCAGTGTGGTGCACAGGGTATCTGAAGTTCCCATCTTATCATATTAAGACACACAAAACTTACCAATGATGCAACAAAGTATTGCAAAAGAATAAAGAATGGAAAATGTGGTTGTAGCTCTAACTTAACTTCTGCTCTATATAGCCATTGAACTGTCTAAGATCCTCCAAAGTAGCAGGTGAGTTAATTTTTTTTTTTTTTCCAGTAAAAGGATTTTCAATTTTTTTTTCCCCTTTAGATAGCTAAGTTTAAAAGTTAAAAAAAAAAAATAGAGTGTTTTGGATAATTGAGTTGGTCAGACACACTGTAGTTAACCAAAAGCAGGATGTTGCATAAAAGTAATCACAGGATTCATGAGATGTTGTAGCGGGGAGAAGCATCTTCCTGTCTGGCTTCAGATAACAACAGTGCTAGTTCCCACGTAAGTCAAGCTGTACTTGTTATGTTTAGAAGAAAGGAATGAGTGAGTGGTTTTGCATACAATATTTTACTCTTGCAAAATTACTCCTACTCTTGGAATAAACTACAGAGTGCAAATGCCAGGATGATATTTTTGTTGCTGTTGTTTGAGACATAGGGGAGATTGGTTAAGGTAGAGAAACAAATGTAGTTGCTTTGATTTATCACTTGTGACATTAGCGTGTACTATACCGTTCTCCTGGAGACAAAATGGTTGCACCTGAGGACAGTGATATAAACACTACTTTGATTATTTGAAACAAACCATTAGGCTTTGATGAAAGAACCATTACTTTAGTAGACCTTGTACAGAGAGCACATTTGGAGATAATGGATGAGCAGCCTACAAATTGCTTGCTTTGAATTTAAAGAAGTCACATGTTTGTTTGAACTTGTGGCATAAACAGATATCTAACATGAGCAAGACAAGCTAATGGCATACTTACAACGTAGTTGAAAAACACTGTTGCAAACTTTACTTGCAATACTTTAAATACTGCATTTTAGAGTGCATACTGAAAAAATTAACTGTGTAGCTGTAATGTATGCAATAGATTTATATATTGATGTGTATACAACATACACATTTGTATATACGTGTATTTGTAAGCTACATACTTGTAGTAAACAAGTAAGTTTGATTTTTTTCTATTTTCTGAATGTTTTCATTATGAAAACAGATATTTTAGAGTATTGCACAACCAAAATGTTTCTAAAAGGTATCAAATTTCAGTCTATTTAACAAGGAAAGCCCAAAAAACATTTAAAATATTTGTACTCTTCAGTAGATTTTCTTTGCTATCTCTGAAGTGATTTTCTAGAAAGTTTTTTCCTTAATTTTGTATATGGTGTCTTATGTAGAGCTGATCTTTGTGGGCATTATTATGTTTTAAAATACCTCAATTTTTACTGGATCCTAAATCCCCCCGGTCCACCATTTTTTTTTGTGTAGTCTTTTGGGATAAACCAGCTAATTCCCTCTGAAAAAGAAAAGAACAATTGTAGTCCTGGCGATAGTCCACTCAAGAAACTATTTCCCAAAGGCACTACAGAAAGGCAACATTAGGTTTATTTCTTTCAATCCACCAACACTGTGCCAGAAAACTGCACTTTCTCATAGGGCCCTGCACTCTCATGCTGTTTCCTAGATTATGTGATACCTACCTCACATGTAAGCCATGATTTGGAGATGGAGAAAATTTCCTAAACATCCCACCAATAGGATCTATACTTGCAGTATTTAAAATACTTTGATCTGCAGTGGTGGAATTGGTTCATCCCAGTTTATGTCTACAGTGTAGAACTCTCCATCAGAACCAGTGACCAGTGATCTTTTGTGTGACAGTCAAGGAACTGGATTTTTAAGATGTTTTACACTTAGTTTTAAAGAAGTTCAGAGTGGTCAGAGAAAGCAAACTATAGAAGTTCCTGTGTTGTACCATTGGTTGTGAAAGAAGTACACAGGATGGCTGTGCCACGCAAGTATTTCTGCATTGCAGACATGTAAATGTAAGTGAAAGGATACAGAGTGAGTGAGAAAGCTTAAAATTGTTCAATAAATTCACAGGACCTTTATGTGTTCTGTTTGTAATAATTATGTGGTTGCTGGGAAGGGGAACAGTGCTGCAAATTTCTGCAAATAATCTTTCTCTGCCCAAACATTTAAAATGAAGATTTTAAATAATAAATTATCAATTTATTTATTAATTATATATACTATCCCTGAAATTGCCAGACTTGACTGTCCCCTGTTGTATTTCCCCAAATAACAATCTAGCCTTAAATGCTGCTAGAGATGGAAGGATAAACAAAAATTGAGAAGATTACTCTAAACCCTTATGACAGCCAAGGACATCTAAAGCCTGAATGATTTACTTTTGCATTATGGTAGTCATGTCCCAGGATCCTGTTTCATGTGACAAGTGAACAAGCAGTAAAAAATACAGCACTTGAGTATCTGACTGTTTTTCATGTTTAATTTGAGGAACAAAATAAATACTGGCTACTGTATATGGAACACTGTGCCTATGGAATACTGAGGACTGTACAGAGTAGTGGGCCATATTTCCATTGTCCATAAATTGCCTGATAGGAGAATCATTTTTCTGTTCCAGAGGTATCTCCTTGATTTATAAAAACATTTCTCTACGGCTTAAGCACAGACATGGTGCCATAGTCTAAGCAGTTCTGTGTTGTGTATTTTGAAATGGTTGCGTTATCCAGCAAACCTGGAAAATGTTCAGTATTAACATCTTAAGCTTAAGTCACATTTTGTGAAACAAATATTTATTCTACCTAACTATTCTGAACTCTTTATAAGACTGCTAAGTGACCTAAAACCTTTACATAATTCTTCTTTAACAACTTTTATTTCTTTTGAACTTCATGTATTTAGCTACCATTTCCTTACTCAAGCTTTTTGTGCTTAATCTAATTGATTTTATTAGCGGTCATAAATTGAGAGCAAACTTTCATCTGCTATGGATACATCCTCTTAACTGTAATACACCCCACCAACTACTTTTGTCTTGATTAAGGACACATTACCAAGCAGTTGTAGGGCTTTTTAGTTTTAGTGAGTACTTTTTCCTTTGGTAGGTTGTGTTCATTTAAGTACTTATTTTAAAAATGCTGTCTAACTATTTACAGCTGTTAAATCAAGAGGTTTTATAAATAGTTTTTATGTAAATGCATAAAAAGATACAAACCAGTAAAATTGCTCACTAATTTACTAATCAATACATTCAGGACATTTTTGAAAAAAGAATTTTCATGTTTCTCAGCCTGAATTCACATTAGCAAGTTGTTGTTCATTGAATTAGTTATTTTGTGAGCAGCTGAATATTTTTCTATGAACTAACTAAATTACCTATATTTTCTTTCTTCTCTGATAAATGATAATAGTGAGATCCATTTAGTCCAAAATGCTGTATGCATGAGAAGAAGTAAGAGAGAGGTGGTTTTGACTCCTATTCCTGCTCAGTTTAAGTAAGTTAATCACTTGTCTTTTTATGAGATCTTTCACGGCTTGATAGCCCTCTAAAGTTCCATTGCGAGCTTTTAGTATCATTATGTGCATGCTGTTTGGATATCAAGGGGTTTTGCTAACTGATGAAAAGCTTTTCTTCAAGTTCAGTTTTCATACAGTGACCCATAATATTTTTTTCTCATAAAGTTTGTGAACTCTGGTGATGAATTTAAGCAGGTTTTAAAGATCGGTTTTGTTTTTACAGCTTGAAAAAGTCAGTGCCCATTTTAATCAGAACAACAACAAAAAAAATCTAGTTATGTTCTGCTCAGGAAATGGGTAAAAATAAGCTAAACATGGCAGTAATGAGGCTGGCTCTTTCTAATGTTTCTGATTTCAGTTAATGAGAAGATATTTAGCTTTTCCTCAGCTGAATATTCCCAAAGAAATAATGAATTGTTTTCCCACATAAAAGACTATATGTATGCGTAAGTATGTATGTATATGTGAATTAAAGCAATCCTACAGTTGCATGTCTTCTTACTTGGATCAGAAGCTTTCTTGTATTTCTTTAGGGGCTGCAAGATGAGAGCCAGAGTAGGGCATTATTGGTGGAATTTGTTCGTTCTGCAAAGAGAAAAGTGACATTTGGGGTCTTTTGTGAAGAAATAGCATCTTCTGCTTTCTTCTGCCTGGAAAATAATAATAAACCGGTAAACATCTTCCTGCAAAACGTTGTCGTGCCAGCAGACCATTAGCCACTTCATCTCCAGGAAAAGTTTTTCTGGAGGAGCTTCCCCTCTCCCACCCTCAAAGTATGGTGTCTAAAATGACAGGCTAATTTCAGATTCAGCTGTGATTGAGCACATGCCAATTTTTACATGCTTTACATAACTAAAATAGAGCTGTCTTTAGAAATCTGTATATTAGGGAAATGAGCTCTAATCAGTGAAAGCTTTTTTCATAAGTGGGTATATTCATATAATTTTTACTTTTTTCAAACATGTAGCACTTAAAATTATATTAGGAAGCTTACAGAATTATTACTACATAGCTCACAGCAGCATATTGGAAATAATGGAAATGATAATTCTGTTATTTTCCTAATAGATAACCACTGATATTATATCAGTTTTATAATCATTCTGGGTCTAAAACATCTGCCTTTCCTCTGAGTAATATTTTTAAAGATGAAAGAAAATAAGCTCCCCTAAGTTTTACAGATACAGGATGCTATAGTAAAGTTTGATGGTTTTCCTTTTATATTTATTTAGTGTAAAACAATTAGCCAAAATTAAAGTGAAATGTGGGATTCTTACTAAGGAATGCTTTTTCATTATTTGCATGCTCTGCAAGCCAAAATGTGGTGGCTTTTGTACAAAGAATGTGAAAACCAAAACTGATAAATACACAGAACTTGGAAAATCAGATTTGTCCCAAATCTTACTCTTTAAGTGACTACAGAATAGCATTACACCACTGTCACTCTAACCATAATAAAGGGGAAAACAGAGTAAAGATGTGGACTGAATTAGCAAATCTTTTGGATTTGATAGCTGGGTTAAAATAGTATTTGAAAGTGTATCACTGCAGACAGTGAGTTTTGAGCATTGCATGGGGAATTCACACAACAGATTCTTGCTTCATGTTTCTCTGTGATCATCTCTGCAGCTTTTTGGTTTCTCTGCTGTTCTTTGTAGATGGTGGGTGATGCTTTAAAAGGATTTCTAATAAAAAGCATGGGCATCCATGGTTATTTGACCACATGCAGTGTTGTGCCATGCAATGGAAAGCAGATAAATACACGTATTTTTTAACTATTAGTTAGATTATAACACAAATAAGCTGTATCTGGCATGAAGTAATTAAGTATAGGAATCATAGAAGAGGATAAATAACATCACTTAAATGGCTTTGATACCATCTGGGTCATGATGGCAGTGTCCTCAGTCTTGGGACCTAAAGATCTAACTGAATCCTGGAAAACAAAAAAAATCAATATTCTGCATATTAATATCCTTCTTCACACAGTTAATCCAGCTGGGTGGTCAAGCTCTCATTTACCCATTTTTGTATCCCTGACTTGGTTAGAAAGCATCTAGGATTAGCACTTTTCTTGTTGTCTTTCATGACTGCTAATGGGAGCTCTTGGCTAGATGAGTTTGACTAATTCTGATATGCTGGACCTTCAAGGGATGAAGGTTGCCATCAAGATGAAGTTAGATGCATGAATGAGTAGCTTTGCTAAGCCCTCATGTAGACAAGCTACAGGTGTTTCTCATGATCCTGTAGATGCCTGGATAGAATAGTTCTGGTAGATCGCACCGGAAGCCCTGAGGAAGGGATTCATCTGCAGCTGGGCTATGTAAAAGAGAAATAAACACTTCCAGAGCACTGCTTATCTGCCCCTGATGTGAACGTCTAAAATAAATCAGATGAATTGTACCTTAAAATTTCCTGTTCCTTTCACTTGAGGATAAGGAATGATTTGCCTAGATGGGGATGCTTATGCTTTAGATCTCTCTTAGGTTAGATGAGTCTGGTCAATACAGTTTATGATGCTAGCATGCTTCAAAGAAGGGTACAAATGATTTGCCTTATTAGCGTTACATAGTTAGGACAAAAATTGCACAGAGCTGTGAATTTACAGAAAATTAATTCAGCAGCTCACATAGAACAAGGAGAGTAAAGTAACTAGCAAGTGGGTAAGACGTGAGCCCAGCTTTGGTGCTTCATGCAATTTGAAAGCTTTTCCCAGAGGTATCAAGAAACCTCCACAGAGTTAATCTCCACTGATGCACTGTGGTGATCATAGCAGTTAACATTCAACAGAGTTAACATTCAGTGTAGTAAGTGCTATAGGGTAAAACCTGACTTGGTGAGTGGTCTTAAAGGATGTTAATGCAGTCCAAATAAAAACACATTTTAAAATGTCAGTCACATGTCTAGGATGGAAAAAGGCCATTTGAATTTATGCCTTTATAGTATTTCTTCCAAGTATCACTTTTGTCCAGAATAGGAAGGCAGATGTTACTTTTGACATTAGGTTTTGCTTTAAAGGCTATTTTCCCTTGCTAAGAGAAGTCTTTAGTACATAGGATTATGATATTTTTTTCCTTCCTCAACTTGCATACAATTCCTGTGAAATTTGGGGACCTGTATTTTAAGGAATAAACAGGAAAGTTAAAATGTTTGAAAACACCTTTGCAACAGCACAGTAAGGCAGTGGATTTGCAAACCTGGGGCCGCTTTTGGTTGATACTTTTTCCATGAACGTGACAAACTATGTAATAAGTGCTAGCTAAATAAAAATGTTGTTAATACTGTGTCCTACATTTAGTTGTGTGATGAGAAAGTTAATTTGGTTTAGGAAAGACATATCAATGTGTAGCACTGATTCTAGACATTAGTTTGAACACAGAGATGCTTTTAAATGCAGTGTGTCTAGTGCTTCTCTCTTTTATAGATACTGTTAACACTGTTTGAAAATGCATTATTTCACGCAGAGGGTGTCTATAAGTGAGTGAATATGGTATAGTACATCAAGTTAAAGAGTTATTTTAGACAGGGTGTAATACTGAATAATGATGTACAAGCAGTTTTGTTTCAGTTAAAATCCAGATTTACTGGATTGTCTCAAAGTCCAAAAAAACCCAGTCTCTGCCACTTGAACAGTCGTGCTCTAAGGAATATGTGGACATTAGCATAAAGGTTGCACATGTTATACAAAGTGTAATTAAAGAAGCTTTGATCCCCCAAATGTCAACTAGCTTGCTAAGTGTCATAACAAAGTGTCAAGCATCTGGTATACAGTTAATTTGTAGTCATTAACTGCATATTGTTGATGTGACAGTTTGTTAGCAAAGCAAGCTTGACAGTTTGCATTTTGTTATTGATTGACACCTATAGACCTCCCCACCCGTCTAGTTTACATTCTTTATGAGGGTTACTCAGGTTGCACTTCTACTTTTAACTAATTAGTTTAGTTAGTTGGTCCAATATGTTAAAATAGAGTGAAGGCATATATTGAGCCCAGGACCCCTAATTCCATAGCAAGTGTTTCTCAATTGCATGCCTCTTTTAGATTAGCAACCAGTTTTACAAATGGCCTTTTCTTTTGATATCATTGGTAATCTATAACTTGCATTAACTTATGGCATATTAACCATCCAAAATGCCTATTTACATTTAAACAAAGTGCACTTATGATCTAGATTGTGATATCTTCCAGTGCAACTTCTCAAAGAGGCTAAAGGAGTACCTTCCTACTGCATTCCATTTTGTACAATGCAGCATAAATATATTTTGGTTTGTATAGCTTTTTAAATATTCAGTAGCATTCTGCATAATTTCAAAAGCTGGAATTAATTAAAATAATTAAATTGCTTTTTGGTTTTGGTTCCAATTTCCTCTTCCCCCCATATGATATGAAGACAATCTATCAACAAACTGAGCATGCTAATGAACAGAAATAAATATTATGCAACTATATTTATATCCAGAAAGGAATTTGTGTGCATTTTTTGTAATGGGTGATGAAAGTGGTTTATAAAAGAAGTAACCTAAGGAATACTGTTTCGATTTAGTTAGATATTTTGATGTTTTTTGGGCAATTGCACAAATTTCTGAATGTTGTTTTCTAGATTAATGTAAATTATACTGACAGCATGTTAAAAATGCATGCTTTCTTTTCTCTCTTCATAAAGAGAGAAATACTAAGGAACTCCTTATTTATTGATTTTCTTTATTTACCCATCTTCAGACATTGAATCTTCACCATCCACCCACTCCACAAGATGTGGACTGGATTAAATTTCTTTCGGAGGCTGCCGCCTTTGCTTAGAGTGATGCTGACATAATATCAGAAGTGAGGTATGAAGCTGTGCTCAGTTCCACCACCCTGGCAGTCCTCAGACTCGTGTTTTAATGTGTGTCCCTGACACTTGCTTCTGGAAGTGTGCTAGCCAGGAGTACTTTTCATGTTGCATGTCATATGCACGTGTGAGTGTTACCACTTGGTTTTCCATCAGTAACACCATTTTCGTGCTGTACAAAAGTTACATGCAGACTTTTCATCCTAGAATTTCAGATTGACTAAAAATCACAATAAATTTGATTTTCAGTATATACCTTGCTTCTGTTTGTTTTAGGTTTTTTTCCACCTGTTGTCTTCATAGATCATGTAGATTATAGCTTCTCAGACTTCGTTTTATTTAGACTAATTTTAACAAAAATTGAGCTACATAATTTCATGATCTGTGGTGAAATTTCAGATATGGTGTTTAAAAAATGATGGCAAGCACTTGAGGAAGCAGCAAGGATTTCAGTAATAACACAGAGTAGACTTTATGTTTTGGTTATTATGGAAAAATAGTGTAATGAATAATATTTGTGGAGTGCTTGAATAAATAAGAAAGGAGAAGCAGAAAGGATACATTTATTAGTTCTTCACTTCTGTTTCTGGTGCCCCGAAAAGATTTCTTCATCCGCTGCTGTTTGTGGTATTGCATGATGCTGAGGGACACGTTGAGTATAGAACACTGAACTTTTCTGCATGGAGGAGCTAAGAGCAGTTGTTACCTTTTTGTCAAGAACAAAATGTGAGATCCTGGTGTTAAAGGCAACCGCAAAATTCCCACTGTCCTTTTTTTGGCCACTAATTTTGTGTTGCTGCTGCTTCCAAGTACAGGAGAGTACCTATGTAAAGCCACTCAGTGGTACTAAAGCTAGGAGCTGAATTTCTCCCTTTTTGTTCATTGCAAAAACAAGTTACTAAAACTGCGTAATGATCAGTATATGAAAATTCTGACAATTTAAGGATATGTAAAAATGCAAATAATGGAGAGTGGTAGAGCATTTTTCCTTATCATGTGAACAGTCAATTCAGAGAAGATTGGAACATTAGGAGCAAAACATTCTTTAAATTATCTTTCTGAAAGAATTTAACTGAGGTACAAATAAAGTGTACAGTTGGACTTGCCTCCTTTTTATTAGTTCCTTCATGCTTGACATACTTAAAGTTTCCCATAATTTAAAGTGGTAGAGAAAGCTCAGTGCCACATTCCTATTCCAATAACAACTGTTGCATTCTTTGTTTATTCTTTAAAAGTGTTGTTTTCTTTTACACATAACTTGGACATTTTGGAAAAAAGTTGACTGTGTAAATCACAACTTCTTAAGATAGCTTTAAATTGTGCTCCTAGTACGTATCAGTAAAGACAGCTGGCCTTGGCAGAGACTGTATCCTTATATGGGTTTATGTATTTATTTATCTATTATTTAAGGAATTACATTTTATTAAAAAGAAAAAGGTGTTTGGCTCTAGCTGCATAGAATCAAAATATCCTGAGTTGGAAGGGACCCACAAGGGTCGTGGAGTCCACCTCCTAAATGAATACTATGACTACAAAAATAATTCAGTGCTTAAACATAACTGAGTTTTTATTGTGAATTAAATTCACTTAATAGAAAATCTAGCCTTTTGCCTGTATAGAAAAAAATAGCACTATTTTGCTTACATTCAGATTACCACAGTGTGGTCCAGGTTTTGTTTAGAATAGTTGAAGAAGCAGTTTTGAGTATCCACTCTCATTTGCTGTGCTGCTGTTTCTGCATGGAAGCTGTTCCCACTTGCTCCCAGTTCAGCCTCTATGAAATGCTCTCACAACATAAGCAAAGTGATTTCCTCAGTGACTGCCTTTCACTGCAAACAACATGGCAGTTGTACCTTTCGAGGTGATCCTCCTTGAGGAGCCTTGTCTGAATGAGAAGATGCATTTCAGAATGTGTTTTAGGTCACTGTTTGCCAGAGCATGAGTATAATGCTTGGGGACAGTTTTGTACTGGTATAATTTAACATAATGTCATGTGGACCTGTGGACAGTCTGTGGACCTGTTGTAGTTTGCACCAAGGGTCTGCATTCATTTTTTTTAGTATAGGGATGCTTAATTTTTTTATATAGGAATGCTGAGCATCTCTTTCTGTGGGTGATTTACTTTTGCTTTGTCAGAAATGTTACCCGTTTCTCATTCCTTTCTATTTGGAGTCAACAGGTTGCCCAGAGAAGCTGTGGATCCCTGAAGTGTTGAAAGTCATGTTGAATGGGACCCTGGGCAACCTGGTGTAGTGGAAGTTCCCTGCCTGTGGTGAGAGGATGGGAGCTAGATGGTCTTTAAGGTTCCTTCCAACCCAGACCACTCAATGGTTCTATGATGATCTAAGTCACAAACTGAGCATTTCTGATGGTTAGTTATTTCAAATAAATTAAATAAAGTATTGGATTTTTAGATTACATTTGAAAGTAGGTGTTTGAAATTTCCTGTTCTAGTGAAAAGAAAAATGAGGATTGATATTTTTTAAAAAGTACTTGGAAGAAAAGTTTTTTTTAAAGAAACAAATAAAGTATTTATGCATACTTTAGTGATGCATAAATAGAGATGTGGACTTCTCATTCATTTTTTGCATTATTTGTGATGAAGATTGATACTGTTCAGAATACTTATTCCTAGGAGATTTTAGGTTGGTGCTTTTTAATCTCTTTTTTAAACACTTTCACCCATGTACGCAATATGTATTTTTATCCTGGTTCCTTAAAGAAGTATGACCTGCATATTTACTTGTTTCTCCCTTTTGTGATATAACCTCATCTCTCACAAGGTGTTGGTTCAAGTGTTGGCCTAGGTGAAGCATGAGGATATTTCCAGTGGAAATACTCAGCACTGGCTGAGTAAAAGGACACAAAAAGATGTTAAAGGGAAATTCCTTTAGCTGTCCAACAGCTGCCTCTCTTTTGATTTCCACTTTTACAAGTGGAATCCAGAAATTATCCAAATTCCTGAGCTTCAAACACCATTGTTTTCAAACTATTTCTTGAAAAAAAACCAAAACAGATCTTTACCTTCCCTTTGAATTATTTTCCAATGACAAAAAAAAAAAAAAAAAAGTGGGCATATGAACTCTTTGTGACCTGCCTCTATGTTAATCCTTAAAACTGTGGCAAATTATGCAAAAAAATCTTCCTGGATTTATCTAAGATATATCCCATTGGCCAAGAAACATAATTAATCCTTCTTCTTCAAGTAAGTCAGGTCTCTGATAAATAATGTAGTATGAAAATCCTGCTAGCAGATGTGAAAGATGAGATGTGCAATTTCCTGGATTACTGTACTTTCTAGAAGAGCTGGTTCATGTTACCTCTGACTCAGAGGAGACCTATCCAGAAGAGAAATGTCCTTTTTGGGGGATGCTTCCTTTAGTGGGTACACTGATGTCAGGTTCAGGTGCTTTTCATGTGCATCAATCAAATGGTGGAAGCCTTGCTGGCACTAAGCAGGATTGGGTATATGCTGATGTCCCTAGAGCTAATGACTTCAGTATTTTGTGGTCCAGGGTAGGGTGAGGCCAAGAGGCCCCATCAAGCCAGGGTACCAGACATTGGAAAATGGAAATCCAGATTTATTTCTATTGATTACACAGAAGTTGCTTTTTAATTTAACTGATTTGTTTTAAATTGCAGAATAGCAGTGAGGACAAAGAATTGGCTTGAGTTTTGGCAGTTTTAATTAGGACTGGAAGCTATGTTTTGATCTTAGATAGCTCTACAGATTTTAAGTACTATGTAAACTTGAATTCAGTTTAGCTCACATACCTTTTTATTTTCCTCCCCACATTAGATATTCCTCAAAGCTTCTACTAAGAAAAAGTTAGGATTTTCAAGTCAAACCTGGCATTAAGCAAGCACCACCTGGTGCTTATTCCTGGACATTTGCCTGCAATAAGATAGTCCTTGAAACCTCCTCTTCCCAGGGATGCTTTTAAAACCTTTGAAACTTCTTTTTCCCAGGGCCGCTTCTGCTGCAGTGTTTATTTGACACCAGAAAATTAATACATGATTTTGCAATTAGCGTTTTCTTTCACCCCCTCCAAATCCTTTCTTCTGCTCTGTCATGTCAGTCAGAGATGCCTCTCCTCCCTATGCCAAGACAAAAAGTATTAAAAGATTGTCCCATGATAAGCCAGGAGAGGCATAATAGATAAATTGTGTGTGACAACTCCAGTACCTTTTTCTATTTGCCACCACTATCTTAGATACAGTTCTCTTTCCTCTAAACCAGGGGAAAGGACTTTCTTACGCTGTTGTTAGGTGGGCCACCATTGGTAGAACCCACATTTGTGAACCCAGGTTGGTGTACTGAATTTCAAACAATTATCCTTAAAATTGATGAAAAATTTGCTTAGTCCATTCACCCACCTGTGGACAATACCAAATCCAAAGGTTTTAGGTGCCATGATAATATCAGTGCCCACTTTTGTTTGTTCAGAGCTGTTAGGTGTGATTCCAATCAGGTTTCTGCTGCTGAAGAAAATGGTAGCTTAGATGTTCTGATACTAAATTGGTGAAAATCTCTGTCCAAACTTCGTGGGGAGTCTAGAGATGGTTTAGAGTCCATTGGGAATGCCTGCCTTAAGCCCTAAGCTTCTTCCTGAAGAAGATTAGTGCAAAGTTATGCCAGGGTATTTATTAACTGTGTGCCATTTCTATCTTCTCTCCTTCCTGACAAAACGAAGTGACTCCTGATTGACCAGTTATCATAGACAAAATCCTCCTGACATATCCAGCCCTGGATGGCAGATAAGGATAATTGAGTGCTGGTTTAGCTGTGTAAGCTGTCTACTGGTTCCTTTAGGAGGGGTTAGAAGATGGATTTTGCAGACAAAAGGCTAGAATTTCATCTGGCATGCAGACATGGACCCATTAACTAGGAGAAGAGCTTTTAAGGTAAAACAGCTGAGAATCTGGCATAAAATCATGAACACAGAGTTGAGAAGTATGTAATTTTTCTTTCAATTACTGTTTTTTTCCCCTTTTGTTCATAGTTGGTATTTATGAATATTTACTTCAGTTTACCTGTTGGATTGACCGTGTGCGATACTATAGCTGGGGCTTTATCTTTAAATTAGAAAATAATGAATTCTGAGTTTATTAGTGAAAGGTTTTCTGCAAATGCCTCGCTCCAGAAAAAAAAAAAAAAAAAACAAAAAAAAAAAACCAACAACAAAACTAAAACCCATTTTTTCCAGTTTCTGGTTGCATTTATTTCTCATCACATTTTTTATTTTCATGCTTACCATTGAATTATCAACATCATTTTAGCTTTCTCACTAATCAAATGTGGATTATTACACAGTCATTCACAATTCAAAGTGACAAGGAAAGAATTTATATTTTCGTAAAAACATGGCTAATATTTCACTTCTTTTTCTTTGTACCTAAATTTAGAAGGTACAGACTATTCATCAGGCTATTCTGCAGAACCCTTCTGTATGTGGTAGAAAAGCTGATTTGTATGCATGAACTCTCATTCTTGTGTTTGTGCTAGCTTTAAGTAGCAACACAGCTTTTAATTGTGAGGTTTTAAGTTCTGCAATTAAAATTTACCCTTTCTACTGAGAGGATTGAGTGATAGCTTTTTGATTTACTTCAGACAGTTTAGACAAATTATATTTAAAAGCACATAAACATGCAAGATGCATTTCCTGACTGTATGAAGGTCAATATGTCTTAGGCACATTTGCTGAAAGTTTTACTTTGAATAGCTAATGATATTTTCCTGCTGTATTGCAGAGAACATGCTAAGATGCTGCAAAGAGTTTTCCTGTCAATCTCCTCCAAAGATTCAGTTTTCTTGAAAACCATGTCAAAAAAGACCTTGACGAGTTTAGTTAATAAATTTTCCATTGTGTAAAGTTATGTCAATAACATTCATTTATTTGGAGTCTAAAAGCCAAATATGCAAATTACCCAAAGTACCTTAGAGGTCTGTTCATATTAATAAGGTAGATAAATGGCATTTAAGAGGTGTGGTTATATGATCAAGGGATCTTGAGATAGATGAGGTAGAGTTCATACTGTGGAGTTTTGTAGATGATGTATACATGATGTCTTCTCATGAGAAGACAAAGGAATAAGTATGTTGTTAACTGTTTAGTTTTAAATTTTGTTAATGATCTTAATTGCAGATGTGCAAAAAAGAAAGTACATCCTCAAGCTGGTAAGTTTGCAAAATTACATAAATATCTGGAATATAATGTGCTGTTATCTGCTTACAATAACACAGACTATTGGATTCCTTTAGTTTATATCTGCATTAATGTCTCTGTAAGAAACTTGCCCAATCTTGATTTCAGAAGTTCTTTTAAGTGTATTAGTCTCACCTGTGACAATTTTATCAGAAATCAAAAAATTGTTTTGTTTATAATATGAATTTTAGAGTTGAGATTTTTTCTTTTTAAAGAAGTATTACATTATTTACTAGCTGTGAAAAGCTTGTATTCTTATTTCCTGTATTTCTGTTCCAATTCACATCACTGTTGTTTCTTGAAGTCCTCACTGTGGACCGCTGCACTACTCAGTTCAGACACTCAGTTCCTGCCCCAAGGAGTCCTTGGTCTAAGTATAAGCAGAAGACAACAGATGAATGCTGCCATATGGAATATATGCAAATGAGATAATATTGATCAACATGATAAGCATGCTGTGACTCTTAAACTATATGTAAACCCTTTTTGCAGTTTGCAGACAACTTCTTCACATTCTGATTTCAAGTGTTCTACCAAGTATATATATGGTATATACTATATGTATAGTGTATATATAAGGTCACAACTGCAGTAATAGTAATAAAAAGGCTGAAAAAGAATCTCCATGCTGTCAAGAACAGTTTACATTAAAAAAAAAATCAGATGTTGCAGATTTCCTCAAAAGTATTACTTAAAACAGCACAGTGTATTTAAAACATGGTATCAGATTGTTTTTGTCTGACCAGTATATGATTTTTAAGGCATCAGTTCTTTTATTCGTAAAGTAATGCTAGTACTACAGCAATCAAAGGATGGAACACAGATGTGTTGATGCATATGTTTGCAATATGCATGGTCATGTTTCATGCTACAAAAATTAAACTATATGCGAAATTTTAGGTGATTTTTGCAAATCAAGAAGGAAATAATATGTAAAACAAAGAGTGGAGGATTTGAAGGATTCAAAGTGTAACATGAAAAACCAAGACTTTTTATTTGTAGAGCAAAAAAAATTCCTTTTGTTTCATAAATTAGTGAAACATAATATTTAATCTTAGTATTTGGCAACATGGTATGGTTGATTTTAAATATATTCAAATTTTATTCTGGCTAGATTCCAGAAGGTGACAAGGAGTGTGGAAAACAAGGTGAACATGTCTAGAGTTCACTTCTCATTCATCTAGGTTACTGTTATCTTAATGTTTAAATGTATCCTGCTGCAGCAACAAACAATGTTGCTTTCTGTGTTGTATTCCAGATAGGAGCTTGCTATTTTAGGAAGTTGGTAGTAATGGTGAACAGAGCTTACATGCTTGGAATGATTATTTGGCACACCATTTCTCTCATTAATATTATTTTTAAGCAATGACATGGTGTGAAAGCCTGAAAATGGATGAGGTCTCGCGGAGTGGGGCGTCTCTTCTCAGTTGCAGGTTTCAGTGGCCCGTAGGAATTGAGTCTGTACTTTTGGTGTAATATTTAGTACTTGTCACCAAGACATCCTCTCAGTTCCAGAAGTAAACTGAGGAGCGGAAGGGCATGGGAGTAAATTATTTTTTATTTCTCGGTGAAAGTAGAAGCACAATTCAAAACTTTTCTTTGAAGGATGGCATTGTCCTTTAGTCTTCATCTCACAAAATTCCATTTGAAAGAATGAGACAACCTTTGTCATAATCTTAAACCAAACCCAACTCTCCAGCTTACTTTTAGTCGTGAAAAATAGCTTTTAGTAGAATATGCTTTGGTTTTCTTCCTTCTCTAGTGAAGCATGGGAGAAGGAAGCGGGCATTTGGGAGAGTGGGGTTGGAATGGGACTACAAATGGATCAAGTCTCTCTATGGGATTAATTCAGTGATGAACTGGTGCCTTTTTTCATTTTACTAAAAGAAAAGCTGCTTTACAAGTGTTACGCTAATGTAAGTGTTAATGTTTGCTTAGGAGACTAGAAGGAGACTTGCTTGAGGCTATTTGAAGAAATAAAGCTTCTTTAATATTAAAAGTAGAGGAAAACATGAAAAATGTGAGTGTATTAAATCAAGAATCAGCATACAGTAGGTATATTTGTATGTAGGATTTCTGTATTAAAAAAAACCCTCAGTACAAACACTCCTAAATTTTTAGAAGCACGTTCAGGAGATTTAAAAATGCTCTTTGGATAAATTTCAGTTCCATTTCAGATACTTACCAAGGAGTTATTTTTCATTATTGTTGTGACTTTAACCTCTGATAAATGGAAGTAATCATCTGTTCTTATTTATCGCATTTCTGAAAATATTAGGTGTGGGTTTTTTAATATGGCAGTTAGGCAATAAAGTTGCTTTACAGGATACCGAAATATCATTCAGTGAAAATACTACACATGGTTTATATTCAAGTTCTTCATTGTTCAAAATTCAATTTTCCTCCACCCTTGTGCATTATGTTGATGGTGTTGACTTTAAGGGGTACATTTTCAAAGTCTTTTCTTCAGGATTTATAGCTAAATAACTCCCATTAATTTTAATGGCAAATGTGTGGCTAAATCCTGTGTACTGTTTTTGAAGAATGTGTCCCTAAGGTTATTGTTTTACACACTTCTGTGTAGATCCAGCTATCAAAGTTTATATTTTTCAGCTGTTTTATATAATACACACATGAAAGTGCAACATATATAATAATGTTAAACAGATTTTCATCTGAAAGATGCCAGCTTTTCAAAAAAATCTGTTTATATATTTTTCCAAAGGATAAAGCAATATAAATTGCAGTTAAAGTTTCACTATGTATATTTTATGCAAATCAAATTTATGGCTGTTTTGTTTGTTTTTCTTGTCTTGGTTCTGTAAATATATGTTCAGTTAGGCAGTTCCCTCATACTTAGCATTATCTGCAAATTCAACAATAAGTAACCATTGAAATAACAAATTCTGCTATTTTTCATTAAAATGTGAGAGTTAATTATGTATTGTATTCTATTCACAATAATATTTGTAATGTTTCTGTGTTAATCTTAGCTCTCATTATTCACAAATGCCTGTGGCATCTATGAGTTATTAGGGCCTTCTTTTGTGGTATAAACATGCTTTCCTCCTGCAATGGACATCTGTGTGGCTTGCACTAATAGAAAAATCAGCTTCCTTTCCACCACAGAGGTAGAAAATGTTCACAAAACATAGTATCATCATTTTGCACAATTACTCTCTGTTTTGTGGTTTTTTTTCGTCTTAGTCATAATCATAATGAATTCACTGTTTGGAGGAATCTTCCAGTGGATATTCAGAAACTAGCTAAACAGTATATGTTGCTTTAGCTGGCTGTATATTAACTATTTTGATTTCAGTAAAAAAAAAAAAAAAAAAAGTTCAGTGAACTGAATAAATGGGATAATCTAATTGGCCACATTGCCTAGCCCAAAGTACACCAGTATGGTTAAAAAGTACACTCTTGTAAAAATATGTAGATCTATTAGAAACTGAACTTTGTTCTATTTTGGAATAAAAATTATACCAAATGGGGAGGGGGAAGAATGATGGTAGATATTTACTAAAAAACACAGACAATATGAAAGGATTAAAATGCTTTAATCAGACAGAAAAAAGGGCTTTGGCTACTTGATTAGGGCTGATTTCCACCATCTGCTTATACTTACTGAGGATCTAGCCCTGACTGAACACTAATTTGTGCACTTCCTAGAAATTGAAATCTCTCAGCAAGCAAATTAACAAGAGCAGGGATTCAGCAATAATGGAGCTCCTCGGCTTTTGTTTCCCTCTGACAGATGGACAGGGTGCGCTCAAATTGAATTCAGCTTTAATTGCATTGTGCCATTTAAAATTTTATCTGCTCCACAGATTTTGTTTACAGGTTTCAGGATTCCAAACCTTTGGAAATTTTTTCAGCCCTGGGTGAAATAAAGAGCACTATAATTCTGTGTGACTAGTAGGTGTTCATTACCACTCTTTGCCCTAAAGGGTGGCATGCTGAAAAAAGGCAAAGAATTCTATTTTCAACCCTAAATTGATGGGTGGAGAAGTACAATTTTTCTCACTGTACATGCTCTCTTATTGAGTATCTATTCATAAACAGAAATATTGTTAAAAGCTGGGCTAGAAAATAAGATGTATTGGGAGCTGCTTTGATTTTCTGTCACTATTAAGGCACCACAAACTTTTCTCAGCTTTTCACCAGCCTAGAGTTATAAATATTTTTGTGTTTTAGAGATAAATTTTTACAAAATAAATAGTGACATTTTAAAATTTCCTACCTTTTTCCTGACTGAAGGTTAGTTAGATTCAACAGGCTAAAAAACCACTTCCTTTTGGATGAGGTGTGAAATATGAATAATAAATATTTTGCTTGGGTTCTAAACATTACTGTGACACTAACATTGGAGATGCTTTTGTAACAAAACTGGTTGTCACTCTGTGAGCTCTTTTTCATAAATCTGTGGCTTAGCATATACTGAACTGTGGCTGTTCTGCTGTAAGCCAGAACTTAAAAACTCGTGTCAGCCATGCTAAGTTTATTTCAGCTCCAGCAAAGGCTGAACACTCTGCAGTGCTTCCAGGGATCCGGGTTTCATACTGTCACACTTCATGTAAATGTTGTTCTAATTTTATTTTTTGCTGAACATCTGCAGCAAGGATTGTGTCTTTGTACAGAAGTAGAAGAGTGTTTCACACACCTACAAGCTGTTTTTTCAAGGACTTCGATTCCTAGCTGTTCCATATATTACAGTGGGAACAGTGATACTGAAGTATTTGATTTGTGAGGTAAATTTTGTAGTCACAGATGAAATTTCAAAGTCTGAGGAAAAGGGAGGAGCTAACTTAGCTTTTTTTGCATTGTAGAATGGGCTTACTTTAGGGCTAACCTCCATTTTCAATTTTATTTTTTTAAACAGACTATCACAAAAATAAATTTCTTTTAAAAATCAGTTATTTACATTTATGGATGCTAACCAAGCTATGCATGTGTTTAAACACGTTCCAACAAGAAAATATATTAAAAAAAAAGAAAAAAAAAAAAAAAGATAGTCATGGCAAAGGCAACACCATTTAAAAACTTAATATGCATCTTTCTATACTAGCAGAAAAAGTCTATGGTGTTATACTTTCTTCCACTGGCTTGGAAGGTCAGATGTAAGCTGAGCCAGTCATGACAGAGATCGTGGCCTGATGCTGCTCAGTTTGGATACAGTTACTTGGGGTTGCCTGTTCCTTTGATCAGATCTTGGTGAGGATCTTTAAAGAACAGTGTCCTACCTGAAACCCTTGTTGCAATGGTGGTCCTCCAAATGCAAGTGCCTGACATTGCTTCCCTTCAGCATTTCTAAAGGGTCATGTTGAGAAAAAATAATTTAATTTAAATAACTTCCATACTTTTCAATGTTTCATGATTTGAGTTAGTAAAATCTTGTGAAGTGCTCAAAGGAATCAATGTCCTTGTCTGGTTTTGACCTGAAGTCTTCAAGGCAGTTTACTGTGCCATTCCTGATATAGAGTGTTTAGAGATGTAGTGGTGAAATATAAGGGTTTTTTTTAATTACTATTTTGTGCTACAGTAGCACTTCAAAGCAGCGGGACTATATTGTTAGATGATATAGAGAAAGGCTGTTGCTCTTTTGAAGAAATACTGAAGGTAATACAAAATAGTAGAAATGGACTTTGAGACTTGGAGCACAAGAGGTATTAAGAAACCTTAACAGAGATTGTCTCTTTACATAATAAGTTTTCTAGGCTTTCCTTACTCTCTGCATGACTTCAGTCCATTGTGTTCTGCTTAGCAGTAGAAATACAAATAGGTTAAAGTGAGAAAATATCTTTTGGCTGAGGTAAGAAAAGCCTTAGGATACATCCAAGTCCTTTGTGCTGAACAGTAATTGGGAGCTGATGAATTCTTCTTTTGCCAAATCCAGGAATGAAGCAGTCAATTGGAGTTTTGCCATTGTCATCAGTGGGAACAGGATCATGCCTATTCTGCTTTAATCAGTTACGATATGAGAGATTTATAGGTAGGAAGTATATACACAACACTTTCCAGTTCAATGAGTTTACACTAACAGCTATAAGATTTTTGGCTAATTCCCTGGAGTTCTCCCATCACATTTCTTCTCTAGGGTCAGCTTCATTAGGTTCTGTGGGATTTTAAGTAGGAAGACTAAATACCCCCCTATGGTGGCTCCATTGTTCTTAACACAAGATGGATTTGATTTATCAGCATGAGTTTTTGAAAGGAACCATGGAACTGTTCGTAGTGGTGTTGGAGTCTACTATATGCTAAGGACCAGGTTTTTGAGACATGCTATTAGACCTCTCCCATTCCATGCAATTAGAATCCACTTGCTGCTCTGATTTGGTCTCCTGTCTCTACGCATTAAATAGCTGGGACTTGGTGCTAGTAGTTTAGTGGTTGTGTTTTGAAATGAATATCTACTGTAAGTTCTCTTCTAACAACTTAATTTAGTGAGAAATGGTACAAAATCTTCTTTCTTCCTTGAAGTGGAAGAAAATCCAGATAAAGAAATGTAACTGTAATGTTGATATGCACTTATCGTGTCCACAAATACTTGTGTACACCTAGATTTAACTCTAGTAAGGGGCTTTTCAACAAAAATGTTTTTAAATTCTGGAGCAACACCCAGCATATTGCTTCCATATGTAATAGATGAAAACATGTTTTACTCTGAAAAAGTATATAGAAGTAGGGCTGTAGGCTACTACTGAGTGCCCTAATTCCTCATTATTTGTGATCATAAAATGTTAAATAATTTTGTGTGATGGGCGGCTCAGTTTGAATAATAGCCATCTGTAATATTGATCAGCTGGCCAGTTGTCTGATATGTATTCCTGGGAGGCTAGCTCATGTGATTTTGAACTTCCTCATGTGAAGAACCTCAACCTTTGCATCTCATTGTCTAGCCTAATTCCCAGATCTCTGAAACTTTCCACAAAAGGTGATTTTTTGGGGTAGGAAATAAAAATAAAAAGCCAATCATGGTGACTTTTGCAAGGAATTTAAGCCTTTTAGTGTGTGCTAGGTGCTCTCCTAGCATGCCAGTTTGGTTGAGTTCATTAGACGCTGAGATGCTAATTTTATGATCCCAGTTGACTTTATTACTGGGATGAGTCTTTAACATATGTGTATCCCAGAAACTGAGAAAAGTGAAATAATAAAGCATAGGAACTTACAGGACTATTTTCTGTTTTAGAGAAATCCTCAGTTGAACAGCTTTTGAATTTAATTGAAATTCCATCTAAAAAGTCTCACAAGTTTCAAGTTAAATGACTTGATAGGTTCTTAAATGCATTTCTTTTCAAGTTGAATGTGGTAGCATTTGTTAGAAGCCAAGTTCTGTTAAAAATATTCCTGATGGAAGAGTTTTGGAAGCCTTTTATTTTCTCATGGTAGCTTTTTCTAAACAGGAACGCAGAGGAAGTATTTTCTAAATCAGTTTAGGTGATTAGGAAATTATAATTAAGGGCAACTGTGTCTTTTATGCTGGCATTTTTTTCTTATCCTATTGAAAAAGATTGATTATACTGATTTAAAGTTACTTGATGGCTGCTAGCTGCGTTATTTTTCACATTTAAAAACAACCTTGAACGTATTTTTAGTTCCTTTTTTTTTTTTAAGCTATGGTATATTGTGTTATTTTCTCTGCTCAAGGATTTTTACATCTTGAAATCAAAGTGGATGTTTCTAATGTCACTCATTTTGACCAGAAACGTTTGCTTTTATCATGTTGTTAGTCTTGGTCACTCGTACTTAATTAAGATTTCAGATGTAGAGTTGCCAATCAACATACTAAATGTACCTCTCTCCTCTGTTTTCACAAGCAGGCACCAGGAGATTCAACACAGTAGTTGATAGCTGGTTTGTGATATCTGTCTCCTGGTTTATAGCCTGGTACAATAATGTCATTGCCCCATGTGGCAAATGGTGTAAGCTATTGTAAAACTGTTTGTCTATGTGATTAAGACATTGCAGCAGTGTGCAGCACCAGCCAATTACTTTTTTTAATTTAATTATAGCAGAAAAAAAGAGAATAGCATAATAGAAATTCTTGTCATAGGGAATATGTAAAATGTAAATTGAAGAGCCATGAAAATTTCATGCATTGGCAGGCTGATTTGTTCTTATTTTCAACTTGTTATGAAGACTGAGTTCTTTAAATGCAATAAAACAAGACATAGCAGTGTTTAGTAATTACTTAGTTCTACATCAAAATAATTATATACAGTATGTGTTTGCAATCCACTCTGCTGCGTATGAATGTAAAAATGAACACTTCAGGGCCCATATCAATTTTGTCTTTTAGACAGTGTAAATAAAGCTGAATCTTCAACTTTCAAATTAAAACTGATAACCTTGGGCAATCAGGGGTTTTATAAAGAAGGGGAAAAAAACTTTAGCTTGCCTCAGAACAGGTTGTGTCTCTGGAATGCTTCTGGGACTAAAGAGATCAATTAAGTGTGTATAAACAAACAGTTGGAAAAAAGCTACTAAAACAACAGAGGAGAAAGCTCTCTATTGGGCTCCAGGGGCCTGGGGGAGCGAAGTTTCATTAACTGGATCTGAAGTCCTATGGCCTTCTATAAACAGGCATTAATTAAAGAATGTAAAAAATAAAGTTTCAGACCTTGCAATATGTTAATGATCATATGATTCAGGGCCTGGGAAGGAGAGGAGCAGCAGAGGTCATAAAATAAGCATGAAGCATTTAATATGAGTGCTTGGCAGGGATTTCTGCAAATTAGTTGGTTATTTGCTGGTCCAAAGCAAATTAAGGTGATTTTGCTTCACTTGCTAATTTTTTATGTGCATGCTTGGCAAAATGTTTTTCACAAATGGATGAAGGTTATTGTTAATGGCATAATGAGAAATATTAACATATTTAAATAAAACAGTGTATTCTGACGTAGGCCACAAGCACTCACTTTTACATGTGTATTTCAATAGACCTTCTCCTGTAGCAGAGAAGCAGGATTTTGGATAAAGTTCATACAAGAGCTTATGTTATTTGTAATACCCTGTTTATAGATTGCATTATTTAAATCCAACTAGCACCTGAAACTTTGTGTATAAGAGCGCTATCCTTCTGAATCCTTGAAAGAACACTTTAAGGTTTTAAGTAGAACTTAATTACTTGTGTTAAACACAAAATCTTTTTTTTTCTTCATATTTTTTTAAAAAAATCTTAGTTTTCTTAAATTATAATTGATTTACAAACTGTTTTGTTTTCATTGCCTGGGATGTTTGCTTTTTACATCACTTCCAGCTCTTAAAATGCCTTAAGTTCTTTTTTATTTCTAGGAAAGTTAAAGTTTTTTTGAACACATGGGAGCATATGTACGTTCAGTATATTTCCATATAATTTAGTGTATTTCTATATAAGTATATAGAATTATTCTATTTCTTTCTTTCCACACTGTTATAAAATCAAGTCAGTACCAAACATAATCTGTTTCTTCTTTACTCTTATGAGTCGAGTGAGAATAATGTTTGCTCACTTCTCTCAGCACCTACTGTTGAAAAACAAAGTATCAAAATAAAAAGTCCAAGGAAAAGGACAGGAGTTGGCTATTGGTAATTTCAGGTAATGGGATTCTTACTCCAGCTTGGTCAAGTAGGACATTTCTCTTGTCACTAGGTATTCTTTCATCTCTTCAGTCATATGCACTACTAATTCATTGCTTTTGGCATCTAATTACTCCTTTTATTTGCATTTTTAAATTTATTTCCATTACCTAGCGGGTTAAGAAAAGTAAGTGCTTGATAACATCTAGAGGGATGGAACTCTGTATCTTTAAATTCTCTGAAGTTAGGAGATGGATGTGGCAAGAGTGTGTAGTAGAGGGAGGTAGTATGAGTAGGAAGCTACTATTGACATTGTTCTGTTGCAGCAATTTTAGATGGACAAATTGCAGTTGAGAAAATTTCATGACTCGGTAAAATGAGCAATGATGACATCTGTGGATGCAGGTCTGTTCATATCTTTGCAGAGCCTTTAGGGAAATAAATATCTCGGAACATTCGGTGAAGTGAAGCTCACTCAATAAATCAACCTGACACAATAACACTTCTGGCACATGAGCTCTACTTCTCCTCAGCACCACCTACCCCTCTGTGTTCCTGTGCTACCAAATGGTGTCTCCCCACAGGCCTCTAAATCAAATCAGAGCACACAAATACAGTGAGAATTTATTGGGAATTGGTTTTGTTCGGCAAAAACATTACTTATTAGATGAACTGAAATGATAAATTTTGACCCTTTAAGTGCTGAGGAAGTTCAGATACCTTTCTTAACTAGGAAAGGTAAGGTAAACTTTATGCTAACTTACAGAAGGTAAATAAACAGGAAGACAAGTTTACATTCTGGTTTGTCAGAGGGAATATGCAAGTTCTCTGACTAAGTTAGCTTTTGAACTTTTTAATTAGTTGGTCTATATGGGAAATACAATTAGAATCTCTGAAATTCTAGCCATAGAAATAACAAACACACCACCATGTTGCACTGGGGCAGTAGAACAAGGAGTGTTGCAACCAGCCCAAGGTAGCTGCTATTCTTTCATAAAACCATTTAAAAACATTATTTCTATGGTCTGAAGCTTGAATGTGCAGATTTGTATATTCTGTCTGTTGATTAGAGTTACTGAAAGCAGATAATGAAAAGGAAGGGTTCAATGCTTTTTCTCTTTATACTTTAGAGATTTGGAACAAAACGTAGAATAAATGAAGAGGTCCTATGTTCAGTAAAGTAAAATAGGGCTCAGTAAGTAGTTTTGATAAAAGTGTATCACTTGTCTGGAAAAAAAAAAGGTCTGTGAAATGTTAAATCTTTGTTTTATTCTGAAACGAAGGAGTACTTTTAAAAATTACAGGCATTTCCTTGAGAAATGACATTTCCATGAACTTAAGCACGGAGATATTTGTGCATGCATAAAATTACCTGTCTATAAGTATTATATACATACGTACAAGTACATAAAACAGTGAGGGAGGATTGCTTTGGCATTGGGAGTTGTTTCAACAGATAACTTTCTTATTCCAATATGATTAACTTGGTAAACTCTCAATGATTTGAGAAGTAAACTGATATTTGAAAGAGCAGTTACTTAAAATGGCAGGAAAAGATGGGGCCTTACTGTGCTTCTGTTTTGCCCTCCATCTAAAAAATCTAATATCCTTTTAGATGATTATCTAATTAATAAGATTTCTTTCTAATTAGGTTGAAATTGTAACATTTTGTGAATGTCCCCTTACTAAGCAAGTCACTTCTTAGAATACCTGCGCTCTGGGGAACATGAAATATCTTTTCTCAAGGGAATTGTAGCAGCTTTAAGATTGCTAAACTAGAACATCTGATGGATTTCTGATTGAAATGCCAAATGCTACTTTACAGAAGTGGATTTAAATCTGAACAGTATTTTACATCCTGTCAAGTTAAGAAAGTATGGAAATCATGTAGGTCTAATTTTTTTCCCTTTTATATTAAATTTTGAGCTGAGGAGAATAAGCTAATGGACTTAAATCCTGTATTTTGCTGAAATAAAAAGTTTTGATATTTCATTTGTTTGTATGGAGCCAGAAGCTGTTTATAGGATTGTTTTTACAAATTATGTTATCTGTCCCTCTCCCCTTTTTTTTAATAGGAAAGGAAGTTTTAAGGAAAAGAAACATTAAAATAGTAGGTCTTGTATTTTACCACAGTTCTGGCAGAACACCAAACTTTTCTGTACATCAGTCAGTGTGCTTGAAGTGTATTAAAGCAAGGAGGTCTGGGAAAGACACTGAACACAGTTGTATTGTTTGTGCTGTTGGAGTTTGTTTCTGTATCTGGAGGAGCAGAAGTGTAGTGGTAACTAAGGCTTGTCTAGCCCAAACAATTTTGTTACTTTAGGTTCATTTTCCAAAGTTTCTGTTCTGTAGTGTGGGGTCAATGCAACTGGATTGGTATGAAGGTGATAAAATGATGTGAGTTTTATATTGGGTAGCACTGTTCATTTGTCAGCATGAATTCATGCATTGCATAAAGACTGGTGTCTAGTCTTGTACATGCTCCCATTTCGGTGCAAAGTTGGGGTAAATATGTTATGTTGATATATTCTTGAGAAATGCTAACTCGGTGATAATTTTGTGAGCATATGCCAGGTAGAGCCGGGTTTTATTAAAACCCTGGTAAGAAGCAGTAAAAGTTGTGACTAACCAGTGCAGCTGCACTTGTTTTTGTTGTGATGTAGCTTAAATTTAGGAATGAATATTTCGCTTGAGATTGGTTTGATCATCAGTTTTTCCCTTTTGTCCTGAAAGAGAAAAGAAAGGTTATGGTACTTGAGAAGTACAGAAGTATGCAAACAAAATATACTTATGTAGGATCTGCAAAGTTTTTTTGGAGGGTGAGGGTGTATGTAGCATCACTGAGATGGCAGCTCCTTGCAGAGGTATGGGCTGTGATTTGGTCCATCTTCTCCCTTCAAGCCACACATTCCCTGATGCAGGAGGTGGCTAAGCCAAATACCGTGGAAAATTTTTTTAAAGATCAGAGTAGATGTGTGACAACAGTAACATTTATATTAATACCTGTTAAAATACAAACAATCCAGTCCCATGCTTCAGGGTATAAAATTATGATGATCAGGGTTCTGCAAGGAATTTCTTCCCTGCATAGCAGTACACAATGGACTGTGCCCTGAGTTACTGATGTTTTAGGAGACTTTGAGAATTTACTGGGCTCCGTGTGATTATGTTTCACAGACAACCTGTATTTCATACGACGATAGCCCAACAACTGGGGTGGGGTAAATTTTCCGCTGTTGCGTATCTGGCTGTCGGTGTCAGCTGCTGTTTGTTATAAGCTGGCCCAATGAAAGCTAGCACTGCTGGAACTAGGAGTTGGACCAGAGGACTTCTAGAAGTCTTTTCAGATATAAATAATTTAAAATTGCATGTTTTTAGGGGGGTTTGTTATTGAGGTTCTTGGCAGTATGCAGTATAATGAGCATAGCAGTACGATGCCATGAAAAATGGAAATCCTAAATCATTGTATCACAGCATAATTTCTAAAAATGTTTTTCTCCTTGCTTCCTTCTTTTCCATCTTTGAAATACATGGTCATCTTCATGCTTCATCAGTTGTTTATCTGTATTGGCCATTCAACCAAACTTCTGACAGAGACAACTTTGGCTTTTAAAATAAAGTTAAATTTTCATTGCTTTTAAATGTTTACTATATTTTCTGTGTTGAATGTCTCGTACACATAGGGACCAAGTAATTTTTTTTTCCCTTTGGAAAAAAGCATGTTATAGAATGATGAAGTCCTTCCTGTTCCATCTTTAGGATTCCAGAGAGAATCCTGTTACTGTTTTCCTATCTAGGACACTTGGTCAACACCTATCATTCAGTATCTATCATTCTATGGGAGGTCTTAAGTACAAAACAAAACTACCTTTAAAATTAGTAAAAGGTATAGACTGAGCTAGGAGCTCCATTTGTTTTTCTTTTACACTGGTTAAAAAAAAAAGAAGGTCTGTTTCAAATCCTATTTGTCCCTTATCTCTGTTTGTTCAGTTGTTTTTAATATCACGTACTGAAAGAATTTCAATAGCTGTTTCACCATGAAGTCATTTGTTATCCTTCAGCAGGCCTTTGCCTGCTGAATTGTAAAGCAGCCTCGACTATTTGCATCCTCCAGATGGAGCAGCATATAAACACTCCCAGATATTTCTGGTAAGTATGAAAAAATATCTTATTTGTCCTTTCTGTGAATAAATAAGAGAATGTCAAATTTTATAGACTAATAAATTTGTATGTCGGCACTGACATTGAATCTCTCATGGCCTGCAATGTCACAGACCCTGAGAAACACAATTTTTTCTTTTTTTTTGGTTTTCAAATATATACTAAGTCAAATAGAAGCTCAATAAAAAGCCAGGGAATTTGATTGCATTGTTTATGTCTGCCCAGTAGTCTAATTCAGTTGCAGTTTACTATGAGGAAATACAATTTACATTTTTCCCAGGCTTATTGCATAAGCAATCACTCACATATACATGCATGAGTGTATGTCAAGCAGAACTCAAATAATGGGTTAAAGTGTCATTTAATAATATATTCTAATGTCTGTTTTTATGACGAACAAAAAACTTTGCTATATTACAATGCATTCTCCTAGCTACCCAAAATTAATTCAAGTTTTATCATTATTAATATTTTTTATTCCTCTCATTTGCAATGTATCCTAAATCTCAATTGCTTTGTGATACAAATGTATGTATCAAGTATCACCACATGCGGCAGTTCCAGAAGTCACTGTAAGTCTACATTTTAAATTCTATTTCAGTTCCTGAAATTAATCTCAATGAGAATTTTAATTTATGTATTTCTAATTTTAAACAGAACACACAATAGAATAACTTATAACGCTCATCTAAATAATGAAGCCTGACAGTATCTTCGTGGTTGAGTAATAGGCTTTTTATATTTGCTAGTTTTCATAGTTTGTTTTTCAGTTTCTTTCTAAATTAGATCCAGACTTCTTGAAACAGAATAAAAATATACAAAGGACATAAAAGTCAATGAATGTATAAAGTGGTAGGAATTGAATTTAATTCGCTGTATTTACACATGATAAAATACTCCTTGATTGAATGCCTACTGATTATTTTCTGAACTGTTTGATTTTCAAAACAAAATTGTAATAAGTCATATGCAATATTTATCTTGTTTCATTAGTGCCATTAAATGAAAATTAGGGTGATTGACTCGCGTTTTCCAGCACTAGCTAATTCCTTGAAAATTAACTTTACTTAGTAGGCTTTTACCCAACTGAAGTGAAATGTTTAAAATCAATATTTGAGTGTTTTTTGAAATAGTGCTCAGCAGCAGCACCAGCTCATCAGAGATGTTGGGGACACTACTGAATGCTAAGAATAAGCATATGTTTTCTTTTGTAATGGTTACTGGACAGTGTCTTCACTCAGGGACATGTTGCTGCTGTTTCTCTGGGAGAAAGTTGCAGGAGATATGCAGTTTGTATGTGTGGATAGGAGACAGGTTTAATTTGGTTTTTATATAATTCAGTTTTCTTTCATGGTGTTAGCTGATTTGCCATGGTTTAGGTCATAACTGCTTTGTTTCAGTTGAGTGTATGCTCATGTAAATAGAAAGCAGATTAACTATATATTGAAAGGTCAGTCCTGAAGTATTGTCTGTCTTAAAAGGCTTTCACAGGAAGCCCTACAGATCTTGCAAGTCTATCTGCAGATAAGACATCCATTTACTTAAATATTTTTTCTGAAGTAACAACTGCAGTATTTGTTTTTTCAACCTTATAAGATACCATTATTATTGTTACTTAGATAAGGAGAGAGATATGATATACAGAACACAATATTGTTTGACATTTTTGCCCTCCTCCTTTAGTATTACCAGTTGTTTTTTCAACACAATATACTTTCTACTTGATAAAAAGTAAAATTATTACAAATAGTAGAAAAAGAGGGGTCTGGTAGGAAACAAGAAAAGATTGGAATTTGGCATGTTTTCTGTACCAGGACTCTTAACTGAAAAAAATGGGGCATTTTGAGGATGAGACTAGGAAGAGGAAAGAATCATTTGATTTAATGGATTACTTTTCAGTGACATTGGAAAACATCTAGATGGAGTGTGATTTTACTGTCCCAAACGGTGTTATCTTTCAGTTTCTGCCGAATAGGCAGATGTGGATAGAGCTCGTAATCGTACAGTTCTTGAGAGAATTACTCTGCTCGTTATCAGTCAGAATGGTCTGATAGTGGGATTCATCTCACTAACTTTTGTCATCTAGAAATCAGTCAGCTAGTCTGAACTAGTCATGTGGATTCTCTGAGGTCATGGACTTTGTCTCTAATGGAGAGAGACACTTTCAGGGGGTGTTGTAAGACAGTTGTGATGCATTGCTCTCTGGGGGTGCTTGTCTCTGCTCCCTCTCCTCCTCTCTTTGTTGACTGCAGGGGGAGCTTAGATGACTGACTTGGACCAAATGCTTGGGATTCTCATGGATTCTGCCCTAGGCATCTAGTGGAAGCTTCTTTGATAGAGATAAATCATCATGTGGAGGTGCCAATCCATGGAGATGAAAGGCAGTGTAGGCAGATAATGGGGTAAAAAAAGAGTTTCTGAAAATAGGCATACATTACGCACACAACTACATTTACGTTAGGCACACAACACTCAGTGAGCGTGTTCATCCACAGCTTCAGGTTTGTAATGGAGTCAGAACTAAGCAAAGAATTTCTATGTGTGTGTTACAGACAACAGACATCTTCAACCTTTCTCACCAGAACAAAACATTTTCTTTTTTTGAAGTGCTTTTTCTTTAACCTTACTTGAAGTGCATTTTATTCACTTCAGTACTTTCACTGAAGCTTCGTCTTTCTTTCTTTTCTCAACATGCAAGTTTTCTCTTTCCAGGTCACATTCAGTCAGGGTTTAATACAGCTGTGTCCCAGCAAAGTGAATAAGACATTGATGACGTTTGTCACGAGGAGCCTCTTAAAAACCATCAAGCAATGCTATGCATTTGTCATTGCTTTCCTGAGTTCTGTGTCAAGACAGATAGGAAAGCCTCGAAGATCTGAGGATGGGCAAAATGTGTTCATCTTGAGATACAGAAGATTTATTAATATTGATGACTTGATATAAAGAATGGCTACTATTTTTATTAATGCTTGGTGTTCTCAAAGGAAACGGAAGTTGGAATGAACAGAGGTTTGTGCTGGCCTGTGCAGGGGGCGGATACACTGAAAAGTGTATGTTTTTTCCATGCACATCTTGGAACAATCCTAATTAGCCATGCCATTAACATTTATTTAAATGAGGACAGGGATGAAGAAAAATTAAAGGTGGGGACTGAAAGTAGGCCAGAATACTTAATTTTTCTTGAGATCAGTAGTTAAACTTCCCCTGACTTCAGCGAGATCAGGAATAGTTGAATTCACATTAAATGCGTGAGATAGCAATTATCATATTTTTTGCATTGTGTATTTGAACACATAACTTGCTTGCATGTCTCTCCTGCTAGAATGTCAGCGAGTTACTCAGATCGCTGTGCTAGCTGTACTTAAAGATCTTAGTTATATGTTTCTGAAAATGTCATCTATTCCTTCAATCACTTGTAAGCCCCCTGTAATCTCTTTTTAATGTAAGCACACTGGAGTTTTCCCTTTTGTTTGCTGCCCTTGCATTATTTACTTTGATCCGCTGTGAGAAAATCTGAAAGTGTGTTGTCCTAAATGCTAGCATCTCACCAACAAGATTTGAGGCCTTGTACTTCACATTGAAGAAAAAGGCTCTTGTGTGAAGACGCAGGTTTTGTTTAGTTCTCTGTCCCTGGTGGGAGCCTTAATTGCATTTTCTCTCTCACACAGTGGCTGGCTAAGGAGTGCCTGCGTTCCCTGCTGATGCTGGAGTTTTCAAGCTCTATTACTCTGTGACGGAGAAAATTCCTTGGTCCAAGAAGAAAAGACTCAGATTAAAAAAAAAAGTTTAAAAAAAGTAGAAAAAAAAAGTGTTTAAGTATTGTCAGTTTACCATGTGTGGTAAACAGAACAAACAATAGACTTGCTTAACCTTCCTCCCCACCCTCTGAGACTCTCTACAAGTTTTGTATGACCTACTTTATAGAAATCACATCATATTTAGAATGTTAAATATTATGGAAAGTATAATTCCCTGGGGCAAATAAATTAGACTTCTTGGGAAAAGTGGTAAACATAAAATTATAAATGCTTTGTGTTCTCTTAATCTGTGCCAGCCCATTCTAATGCATATTTTATAACCCTTAACTGGAGTTAAAACAAAGCAGAAGTCCCCAATTCGCTTTTAAATTCTATTTCATTTATACTGGGAAAATCTTTGAGATTTCAGATGTTGCAGATAAATATTTAATATCCTTGCATGGTTGTGACAGACCTTCTGATAAAGTAAGGAGAAGCCTTGCAACATATTTTAAATTGCAGTTAGCGTTGATTTGCACTGAATGTTTCCTCACACTGTGTGTGCTGTGCTGCACTGAGCACGGGACAGGGCTCTCTAGAATAGCTGGAAATAATGTGAAGAATTAAGGGCTGTGTGCTTGTGTGAACATGCATGGATGGAATCATGATAATATTCAAGCAAGCTTGTATATTTTTAGCCTTATGCCTGCATGTGTCTATGACAGCTTGGTGATTTTTGCACTTTGATCTGTGAATTCATGTCCCACTTAAAACCTCCATATTTTGGAAGGAAAAAACCTCTTCCCATGGCAGGGGAGGAAAGCCTTATCTTATTTTTCCCCCCTGAAATTTTGTCGTGTTTTTCATTGATCTGTGGTTGCTAATGGTGAAACAATGATGTCATAGCTAGAAGGTTATTTTTTTTCCATTAGTGCTCTGCTGTAAAACCATTTTATATGGAAGTAGCTTTTGCCTTGCCATGTCCATGTCCTCCTCCCCTTGGGATTAGAGTCTGCAGAACTTAAATTATGGAATGATTAAAATAAGCACTTATATTTTTAATCCTGGTTATTCTGCACTTAACAACAAATCATCAAGGCCTTTGAGCAAAACCTTATTCAAATTTTGCACAGGAAATTTGGATTTTGGGTAGCCCAAAATATCCCTGCTTGCTAATGATGTTTCTGATGTTGTACAGATGACACACTTCACTCTGTACTTTTCTCTGATGAGTTGATGGGTTTGTCTGATTGTTTTTCCAAGATGTTTTAATTCTTAAACACAATTTATCTTAAAGAATTATCTCACTTACTGTACATCTTGACAGTAGAGATCACCCAGGATGCTTTTGATAAACAGCTCTTGGGTGTGTGCTTGAGGCTATTGAAAGGATTCTGAGGGATGGGTAAAAAGGGTCAAGCAAGCTCTGGAGTTCACTTCTGTGATTAGTCTCACAGAATTTGTTTGATCTACCTGTTTACTTATTTCTTTTTCTAGAAGAAAGTAAGCTTTTCCTGTGATTTGGCAGAAGTCTGTTGACATGCAGAGGGGCATTTCAAAGGCATCTCACTACAGGAGGCCTAGAAGAATCCCAGAGGAATCCAGTTTCAGAAGTGGTTTGGGAAGGGATAGAATAATCACACCACTATCTACACTTAGCGTGTAGATAAACCTGTTTTTCTTCATGTAGATATCTGTTATTAGAAAGGTCTCAGTGCAAATATTAACATACATTGTGTTGACTCATGTTTTTTCATGGAGCATTCAGAGGATGCATAAGACAGTTGTCTGGTCCATTTACTGAAAATACATTGGAATAGGTCGGAAATAGTGTATTCTTCGTAGTTTGCTGTATGATTCTAGGAAGACAAGTTACTTAACTTTCTGTTACATTAAGGATTTTTTTTAATAGTAGTTCCAGCTATTGCAAAACATACACACAGAAGAAGAATTTCATAGTTAGGTCCTTCTCCTCTCAGTTCTTTGGTCTCATACAGTTCATCTAGTTCTTCAATAATCTCCTTACCCCACCACTTCATGCTTGTATCCATTACCAATATTCCAGGCATTTATCCCAAACCTCAGTGAATGTGTAAAAACCAGATTTTGAAGTCTGAACATTTTCACTGAGACTTTAAATCTGTTGTAAGCTATTAATACAATTTTGTCTTCTCAGTGTATTTCTTAAAGTCTTAAGTTCAGTCTGACCGAAAGAAAGTTTTATGTGGTATAAAGTATTTCTTAATGATATTGAAATAAAAAAGGTTCTTTTACATCTGTTCTCTTGGAAGACAAACAATTTGATGTTCTTTCTCTTTCCTCGTTAACTAATTTTGAAACAGTAACATAAAAAATAAGATCAGGGTTTTTTTGTTAGTGTCCTTCGTAGACATTGTTAAGGTTTATAAGTTCTCAGAAATGTACCTTACATAGGTGTGAAGAAACATATTACGTAAAAGGAATACTGTTTCTCAGGTGAGTCATGTGCATTTGCATGAACTTTTTTATTTTAAGGTTTTTTTAAGAAAACTAATCTGAAAGGTATAATTTTTCTGTTACATTAACAAACACTGTAGCTTAGATGCTCCTTTACTCATCAGATGGAAATTACACCTGATCATAGTCTAGAAATGTCTTCCCTTTCTGCTATGCTGGTGAGTTCCACCTTTTTCTTTGTTCAGAGCCCATTCCCTGAACAACACATAAAGATCTGATCTATACTTGAACTACTTTTTATTTTATTTCCACATGGAAAGGTGTTCTCAGCAAATCTATCCCAGAAGGACATACTAGCTGTGTTTGCATTTTGATTCAGTTGTTTTTCCCCCATTCCATTTAGATGTGCATCAAGTTTTATTTTATTATAGTATTATAGATTAGAAATTATTAATTGGAATAGCAGTACTGGGATTAAAAGGATGGTCAGCCACAGGTTTGCAGTGCTGGCATGGAGAATGCTGCATAGGAGGCTGCCTATATACCAATGGGAGCTCCCATAACACACTGAGACATTTTACAGCTTCTCTGTTTCTTTATTCTTTTGTGAAATGTACATGAATCTTCAGGCTCCTTACTGTGAACGAAAGCAACTATGCCCCAGATTAACTGAAGCATTCATATAGAAAGAGATAGTATTTTAAGAAGCACCTAAAATTGAAGACAAAGTAGCTTTCATGAGCAGCTCAGCACTTAAATACTGCTTTAAAATTAACGTCTGGCGGAATGCTGAACATGTATTTTGAGCATTGTAGATCTGGAAACCTCATCCATGGCTTTATAAGCCACGCAACACTAAGGAAACTGTAAATTTTCTATTGCAGTTTTACAAGAAAATCCCTAAACAGTTGGGTGACTCAGATAGCTGATAACGAGTGTGCTTATAATAATAATTAAAATAATACTAATGTCTTAAGTCAGTAACTATTGCCTGTTTACTCATAAGCAAGTGACTAACCCAATCTCAGTTTCGCTCTCCCTTTACATAATTACTTGTTGGAAGGGCTATAATTTGGTAGGAAGAGAAAAGAGACGTGACTTGACACTGCTTCTCATAAAGGTGGGTGGAACTGAGACTGAGGGCAAATGTCTGTTGCTTTTTTTTTTCCTTGTGCTACCTTATTTTGATTCTTGTTTTAAGCAGTAACCTTTGAAGACTACCTTTGCTGATATCATCTGTTTGTTTCTGCTGAGTCAGTCTACCCGCTTATAAAATTTATGTATACAGAAACTCTTGTAACCAAAGGCACTGTTCTGTTCTAATTGAATTCAGTGGCAGATCTCACAACGATTTGATTAGTTGGTTGAACTGTGTAAAACACCATCTTCCTCTTTCTGTAAAAGAAATTCTTGCAACCCTTTCCTTTTTCTGCTTCATTTGGTACCTTGCATCTATCTAAGGAAAGATGGCACATTCACATGGCAATATGGAATAGGAGTTGATTGTCTATGTCCAGCAGGATATTTTTTCCCAGGGATTATGAGTGGATAGAACATCTAGTCAGCTTTTGTATACATGGATTAGAAGTATTTGAGAGGAGAACGTTTGTCATAGGTATGTGAACAGCCTTTTTAGCTGAATTATCGTATCATATTTTAAGCACTGAATCGTAAAATCCATAGCTAAAAGGACCTAGAGTAATTATTTTATTCCATCCTTTGGCCAAATACATGATTCGCTTCCCAGGCTTTTAATGAAGTGTTTGTGTGACCTGTTTAATATTAACTGATGCAGCAGAATTATTTTTATATCTATTAGACTTCCTAAAGGAAGTCTACAATTGGTCTCCAGAAAATGACCCCCACATATATAAATACATAAAAGAATAGAGAAGTTGACCTGCAGTTCAGATTACAAGAATGAAAGAAGAATTTTCTCCTCCTGATTTTCTGACCTATAAGTTGTGTTATAAAAAACATTACAGAATTAACTTTATTTCATATGTGAAAATTTGGAAACCTGAAAATGTGCATTAAGTGAAACTGTTAGTCTGTAGCTGTAGAACACAAGAAAAATTGATGGAATGTCCACCTTACTTGACAAAGGTCCACCTTACCAGTTAATTCCAGAGTGGACTGTCAGATAACTTTAGGAAGCTAAAGAAAAATTTCTACTCCAACTGTTAATTCATTGTAGAGACATCACATTATGTGATTAAGAAGATAGTGGCTGTATGTATTGAAAGATGTATTTTTTGTCATAACATTGCTTTAGATTCAGAGGTACCTCTGATGGTACTGGTTTCAACATGAGAGGAGTCAGGATCCTGTGAGATACTCATATATTTGGCTTGGGAGATCAGAACATAACTTCCATTTTCTTCTCTTTAGTCTTGGAAGTTGAATATAATTTTTCATGAAAGTGCTTTCAAAAATATTTCATAGTGTGGGGCTGCTTAGAGCTAAGCAGCATTTGACGTTTTGTTCCTGGCAACACAGCTAAGCTCTTTGTGGAGAACTCAGTGATGTTTACTGTGCTGATCCTAAGCACAAACTTGTTTGAAAACAAGGTGGTTTAGTTTGCAGTCAGATCATCGTGATTTTTATCACTGCATTTGATGTATAACAAGACTGCTTAATTCTCTCTTCTTAAGAAAATCTTGTCTGAAAGAACTTTCTGCATTTTGAGCATTGTGGCAGGAACTGAAAGTTTTGTGCAAAGGAAGATGTGAAATCAAAGCAGTGCTTTTTCTTGTTGATGTGGGTTAGCTTAGACAAATGCTTTTGAAACACACTTTCTTCTTGTTTGTGTTCCTCAATAAAATTCTGCCTGCCAGACAAAATAATTAATTTCACAGGGCTGGTAGATGGTCAGGAAAACGACGAAAAGTATAAAAGTATCCTCATAGCAAATCAAAGTAAGTACCTGGATTCAGAGGTCCAATTCTGCCAGCTTTGAGGGGAATCTCTAGAGGAAGGAAATAGAGGAGGACAGGATGAACAGGACTCTTCATACCCTGGATCAGCTACAGCCAGTCTTGTGGCCCCAATAACTCATTTCAGTTCCTACAACCTTCTGCTGCTTATTTGAAGATAATGTTCAGTAACTGAATATTTTATGCAATGATGAAGGCTAAATGATCAATTAAATCTGATGTACTGTGATGCAAGATTGGAGTGTGTCTATAAATATATATATATATATATATCTGTGTGTGTGTATATATATATTCATTCAAAATTACAAAACCAAGTCCTGAAAATTCCTGAACACCCAACTTCAATTGCCCATGGAGCATTTGCACTAAGTTGTTGTTATTATTAGACTACAGTTTTTATTTAGTGTATCATATGCTATTTTTTATTTAGCATCCGTGTTTATTTTGGTGCACAGGACGGTTGTTTATAGGAACTTTGGCTTATTTTCTGCAGGAACTGGAACAAATCAGGGGCTGCAAAAAGAGAGAGGATGCTTTTTGTGATTGATTCAAGAGAAAGACACTCTGGCAAACCCAGTTTTGTCCCTGTTTCTGTCACAGGCTGTCTGTGTGATGCCGAGCAACTCAATTAAAGCATTTGGCAGATGGCCACTAACTGCATATAATTCATTTTCAGGGTGCTCAGCTTGAGATATGTGGGCTCTTACTTGCAGCAGTTTTTACTCCCCTTACAGCCACTGAAATCAATGGAAGTAGTGGCTGCTCAGCATGTTTGTTAGCGTAGCAGAGGAATGTGCACGTGGAGAAGGTGAAAGTTCCTGAATCCTGGTGTCATCTTTCTCACTGATTCTCCCTGTGCTGTATTACCAATGATAAATTTATGCTATATGTGAAAAATTACTTATAGGTATATATTGGAAAAGAATGCTTCAGCTGGAATCCATAAGGTTTTTAATGAATGTCCTAAAAAAAGAGTGCAAGAAGCCAATTATTTCTATGTATCTAGTCTGCTAAATTGTGAACAATGTATAGTCCAATAGCTGGATGATGCATATAAATTACTAAATAACTGCCCATTTCCCTAACACAGCCTATCCAGAACATGGTCAGAAACATACATACTTCAGAAAAAATACCATGTAGTTCACATAATTAAATAATTATTACATAATGTAAAATATAAAAGGAGGCAAAATTCAGGTTAAAACAAAAGCCATCTTCTCAGATTTCTCAGTTTTCAAAAATGCTTGATTTGACAACCTGAATATTGTTCTGAGTAATGTAATATATGGTATGGGAAATTAAAGTATGGCTGCACAGCTATAAATACAATTCACAGGCTAAAACTACTCCTATTAACATTGCAACTGAAAGATATAAATCAGTTCATAAATATGAAATTGCTTGCATGCTTGGCTTTTTGCAGAGTCGGGATCTAATTAGTGAAAGGCATGTTCTTGTGAAATACCAGGGTGGGAGTTGTACTTGCACCTTCTAGGACTGGGCCCTACCTTGAAATGATTATAACTATATGTCTATTTATAGCTAAGGAGACATTTGAAAGAAATATTTGTTTTATTTGTATAGCATTTTCATTGGTTTACCCTAAAGATATATGCTAGATGATAATAAAGTAATAAAAGATTGTTTTCACAGCTGTTTGTCTTTGATTACATATTTCTTTGAAGTATTGCAATAAGACAGACTTTGAACCTGGAAAGAGATCAAATAATGAATTGTTCTGCTTTGTGAAGCTTAAGAAGGGATTTTATTGTTGAAACATATAGTGCAACATAGTTTTTTTTCTTCTAACAGTTAAATAATGGTTGAAAGTACTATGAGATCATTACAGATGGACTAGATTAAAGACCTTAGGGCCAAACATTAGGAACTGTGTTAGTACTAACTAAAATAATTTCTTAAGTTCTGTCATTACCAATTTATTTTTGTTAGTTTTTCTTTTTGAACCAAAATAGTATTTCAAAGAAAGTGTTTTAAATCTTTTAAATATTCATTTACTAAAAGCTAAGGATGACAGGAAACTTTAATAACTGTATGAATCCCGTGGGATTTTGTTTGTAATATGGATCGTTTGACCACACTTTGTACCCTGGATAATATATTTAGTGTTAAATTTGACTGAAAGTTGTAGAGCTGTGAATAAACTTCATAGGATTTTCTCAAACTGAAAGGATTATAGCATTTAAAATGTTTCTGAGGAGGTTCAAGTAAAATATTCAATAAAGAAAAGCTTTTTATAATGCTTTTGCTTCAAACAATATTATATATGATGCTAGGTTCACCACCTCCCCTCGCTGAAATTCATCTTGAAAGTAAGTCACAAATACCTAAGTGACAGAGAAAGATACTTGGTTTATTTTTTTCAAGGCTAGTGCACAATAAAATATCAAATAATGCAGGTCAGCATTTCACATGATGTATTTGAATTCTGCCTGGTGATGTTGGGAGACTATTCCTCTCTACAAGAAATACTTTCAAGTTTATGATTATATAGCTGGGATATACAAAAATGTTAAGGTGTATATTTTTAAAAACCCTGAAATGTTTGTACTTTCTCTATCCATCGACTGAAATTATTTGTTGTGTTATTTAGAACAAACTTTTGTCTCTGTGGAAGAGAGAAACCTTTTAAATGATAATTTCAATAGAAACATTAGACAAAGGAATATTGTAACTTTACAGATTTTTATGATGAAGGTGTGTTTAAGAGATGTCACTTTGATATTTTTACATTATGTCCTACATTTGTCAGCTAAAACCAGGATATTGCCTCAATGAGAAAAAGCATGTTCTGCACTTGTCAAAAGGCAGTAAGTAATGATTAAAATAGCAGTGTGAAACGCTGGGAGATTAAAGTGATGCTAATGATAAGTGAGAGAAGAAAAGGGCAAGCTATATTTTAATCCCTGAGAGAATGGTTAATGACTTCTATTGCCTGAGATTAAACTAAACCTGTCTCATCAGCTTTTTCTGCCTGGTGAAAAAAAGCTCTCTGCACTTTAATTTATTAAAGTCTTTTAAGGAAGCACATTGATCCACAGAGGTTAAACTTTAAAAAATTGTGCAAAATACACACTAAAAATGCTTTAACAAAAGTGTGACTTTGTTGCTTTAGGCAAGCTCACAGTTTTATAAAGAATTCATTGTCTATGGGTTGGTGAATTTAATTAAGGAATATTAATTACTTAAACTGAGAGGTTTGTTCCTTTTTAAACCAGAACATTTTTGCAGTACTGGGGCAGGAAAAGTAGCAGTAGATTTTAGAAGATAGAAGCAGGAAAAGACAGACTAAGTTAAAATTACCGTATGATCTGTTATGATAGTGATATCAAAAAGCCATTTAAAAAATGCTTTTCAAAATATATGTACTGCTTGGTATAATGTACCAAGTACATTTGTTTATACTGAGTTACTGTTAATCCATTTCTTTTAATAATTCTTATGACTGCAAGACAGTGTTATAAAATCATTCTTACATTGAGAAGCTGCCCAATTTAGCATTGCCTTTTCAAACGGCCTGTAAAGTCTTTCTTCACTTTGAAGAGGGATGGCAAAAGAATAGTTAATTAGACTATTTTTAAAATACATGTGATAGAATTGTCAAGTCTGAGTTCTTAGGATAAACTGCAGCATTGCAGCATGACTGGGAAAATAAAATTTTCTTCTCAGGCAGCTCTGGAAGCTTTTGTCACTTTTAACCTCCATCCTTTCATTAGACTTATTTCACATAGCATCTGTATTCTCAGCCTACAGGGTAGACAATAGCTTTAGAAACAGAAAACAGATAATATTCAAGCAAATACACGTGTCTTGCTTAAGCCTTATTCAAGTTTCAACTCCACGTTCTTTTTGATTTTTAATTGTTTTTTCCTCTTTATAGGTAAGCATACTGGAGGTAAACAGTGTGCTTTTGTAGTCTTTTGCAAGTTCAGTACCCATAGTGCTTTTCTGGCTCCATACTAGCAAACTGCAGTGTGCATCCCAGCTCAAGGAATAAATCTGGTGCCTGTGGATACCAACAGTTCTGCTCTATATCCTTTCCCTCCTGCCTCATTGAAAGCATTTTGCCTTTTGAAATCTCCGCACCTCTGCAAATAAGGAGCCATTTAGTTACTATCTTATGTGATGGTTGTAATCCAGGTTATTTTTTAAAGCTGTTTTTTAAGTATAACTTGTTTGGTAAGTGAGTTTAAACTTGATTCATGCTTTGATGTTAATGAAACACCAATTTATCGGAAGGCCCTGCAGCCCTAATGAGCAGTTTCTTTAAAAAGAACATTTAATCAAGGTTTATTTTTAACTTGTTTAAACAGATCTAATAGTTTGTGCTGATTTCATTTCAGTATAATAATTGCTAGCAATCCTATTAGTAAGTCGTGGTACATGGAAGTTAACACAAATTCCATTCTAATGAGCGTAGTGTAACAGCAAAACCCTTGTAGTCAAGGAAAGGTTCATGTTTGAGAGGAATGACAGAGGCACTTGGACATTTTGCTGACAGCAGATTATTTTTGTTTTTATACAAATGTCAGGCATGACTTGCTAGCATTTAAGTGGGTTTTGTTATTTTTGAGAGGTGAAGATTTTCCATATTAACTTTTTAAGGTGAAAGGAGCCACTTATTTCCTGATGTTAGGAAAAGTACTTGATCTGCTAGGATAACTCATATTTTTCTTTATACTTAACCTGTATGTGAGGATTTAGCTGTAATATGCTATTTTATGAGGATAAAGTTCCACAATCCAAAAATACAACTTGTGGCATTTATTTTAATGAATATAAAATCTTGGAGGCAATTTAGTGTGAAAAGCAAATGAAATTCCAGCGCTCAATTTATAGTTAAGAAAAATCTCTAACAGAGCAGATGAAGCTGAAAAATGTGTGATCATCTGAAATACTATTTTTTATGATTATCTTAGAACTGCATGTGTATGTACTGGAGATTGCATAGTCACATTTTCATTGTGACTCCAGTCTTAAGTCTAAATTCTGGCTTATTGGCAAAAAATGAAGAAGAAAAAGAATTATTCCTTGGCCTGAAAATACAAATATCCCATCAGTATTTTCAGCCTTAAATACAGTGTTCAGATGTTACTGATTGAGTTCAGTTATTAGCTTTTAATCTTTTTATTACTTAGCCTGACACCATGACATTTAAAATATGGGGAAGTTTGGAGATAAATAATACAGAGTGATTTCAGATTTTAGAACAGTACTAAAAGGAATTCTGATGCACTGAAGGGCATCTGTAAGTTACACATTGTTTATAGATTTCTGGGTTTCTGATTGGAATCCAGGAGCCATGTGTTTTACAAACTTTGGAGGTAGGGTGGAAGACAATACCTTCAGAGAACATAGGTAATTGGATTTCACTTGTGCAAGAAGGAGTCTTGAAGTCTTTACAAATTCAGTAGTCCACCCAAACGGGCAGCATGCAGGATCAGTACTTGAGCCTTGTCAGTAGGTGGAATAATCCTGGTTATTTGTGCCAGCATCTTACTGGGAAATCATTCACTGTGACTTCTCTGCTTCTGGGGGCTGGGAGGCAGGAATATCTGCGTTTGTATTTCAGGTCTAGTTTGCTCTGGGATACTGGTTTTCTCATTTTGAAAGAAATCACAATATAGTGGTAATGATCCACTCTTTGTATACTTCCTTCTTTTTCTCCTTTGCTTCTTTGGTTATAGAATAAAAAACCTGATTTGGTCATAGTACTTATGCATGTTATTTCAAGGACATGCTACCCATATTATTTAGAAGATGTTTGTAGTGACTGCAACAAAAAATAATACAACTGATTTGTGATTATAAGGGTGATATGGGGCATTATAAGGGTGATATTGATGCTGATGTGTTAAGACTTTCTTCCCTTGAATATCTTCAGGATATGATTTTCCTCTGCCCAACTGACTCCACTTATGTGATCTATGTTTGTGCCTGGGAAAGGATATGGTCCTGGTTTTGTTGGGGAAAGAATAGCTGTAATACTTAAATCACCTTCCCTATGTTGTCTCCTTGCTGGAAGAAAACCTATAAGATGTATTAGTCCTTGTCCCACAGCCTCTCCTTGGTGAGCAGGAGGCCTGGGTACAGTCAGGGGAAGGTTCTGGTGCTTAAGGGTCTCTCTTGAGTATTCAGTATGATAAGAAACAATTCTCTGTTGCAGTGAACGGGTGAGTAAAAGCATGACACCTCTACAGTTTAAATTTCATGATGGCATTTTTAAAAAGGAAGGAAGGTTTTGAAATATGTATTCTTTTGGGGTTTTATTTTGGGGAGCTGTTATGAAAAAAGTAGCATAGATGATTGTGGGAGTCAAAGCACAGCATTAGCTCAAAGACTTGTGTTAAGCTCATTTTTCACATCGATTTTTGAATGGGAATAATACGGCATACCTTGAAATACTTTCAAAGGTATATATTTATACAATAAAAATGCTGTCCTGCAAAACTAAAACAACTGCATCTGGTTTAGACTTAGTTTCTGTCAAATCTTTCAGAGGAATGCCAGTTCACATCTGAATACTCTTTTCTAGTGGAAGTTTGAAGACTTCTTTAAAGATGAGGGAAATAAATTGGGACTCATCTGTTCATTGACAAATGTATGCTCCAATGAATCACGTCATCTGACTTAAGTCCTTTTTTCTGCCTTACTAAAAACAAACTCATGCTATTTGTACTTAAGGCTCATACACACTGCACCCTGAATACTAAGTTGGAATGTATTTACAAATGTGAAAGAACCTGTGGTCCTTTCATGCATCAGGTTGTCATAGAAACTAATTAACTTTCATTTCTGTGTCAGGGCAAAGTAGTGTGATGCAGATGTAAATTGTAGTTCAGAAATCACCAGGATGAAACTGGAGAAAAAGAAAACATCAAAACCTTCAGAATTCCTGCAGGACATCGAGAATGCAAAACATGTGATGGGAAGTTACAGTGTTAAATGCCTCATTTCACCAGGTCTTTTTGCATAATCTGCTTCTTCAGAAGTGCTTGGAATGTTACTAAACTGACAAAAGAGTATGGTTTATGTATATTGCATTTATGTATGTATGTGAAAATGAATGTGTCCAGGGAGCATGTATGTGTGCACATGGAATAGTGAAATTCTGATCAGAAATGGTATCTAAAATATAAATGGCACTTACAGACTACTAACTGTTAGAAAAACTTTAAAAACTTATAGTGTAATCTCTGCTTTCTCAAATGAATTAAGCTGATTTCTCTCCAGTTAGTTTCTCTCTTTATGAGCTTTAACAATTTTACGTGAAATGTGAATATATTAATATTTTAACTGTAAGAGGTATACTTTGACTGGCTTAAGTGGTAAAGGAATGTGATTACAAGATGATTTATTGGAAGTCATTAAAAATGATTTATTAAGAGAAAAATGTTGTGTTACTATAGCCTTTTTTTCCTCTGCTGAAGATAGGGTTATGCTGTCATTTTGTCTTCTTCAGAAGAGGAAAGCAGCCTGCAACAAATCAGGGAAGCATTTTGCTTTGTGGGTTAGTGGCATGAATAGATGTGAAAAGAGGGTCCCGCTTGCTTTTGCAACAGAGATGTAGCAAGCCTTGTGCTCCACTGCAGATTCACGCTTAATAGGTCCCAGTCTCATGGGGAGAATCTGCATCCATCCAGGCCAGCAGGGCTGGGCAGCAATTCCATGCACACTTCCAAGAGCAGTGGCCAGCCCATGCCAGTCTCGTTCCTTTGCTGTTTGCTCAATTTTATGTGCTACCATTGTTTGTGGGGCTGTGCTGTGAATCAGATTAGTAATTGACCCAGATTAAAGTATCTTTCCGCCCTCTCTCTCCTTCCCCCTTTTCTCCTCCTTCAGCACCTTGCCCAGTTCTGAGGAGTGCCATAGGAAGTGTAAGTTGGAGGGAAAGGATGGGCCTTTGATGACTGCAGAAATGATGGCTTTCTTTAGGTTACATTTCTTAGAGGAGAAGTGGAAAAAAAGAAATCTGTGGAAAAAAAGAAATCTGCAGTGGAGTGGGTGCACAAATTATGCTTTAATGAATACAAGACTTCTTGCTCTTGCATGTTCTCCCAGCTTGGAGTGTGAACTTAAAACAGAATGGATAATATTGCACTTAGGAAAAAAAAGGATAAGGGGGGATGTGCAATTATGCAATTTTCCTATAGTCGACTCCTTCACAAAGAAAGAAAGGAGGAAATATTTTTATAAATGAGAGTCATGGCAAAGTTAAAGACACTCATAGAACTTGATTATCTTTTGGCTAAGACAAAAAATACGTGTAAATGGAAGGTACATGAATACCCCACCACAAAAAAGAAAGAAAAAAAGGAATTTGGGGATTGATTATGTATTATCTCTTTCCTGCTCACTTTATTTGTTAAATAGGATTTTTTTTTCCTTCTGGCTACTTTGCAGTTTCTTGTTCTTATGAATAGCTTCGTTTCATTGTTTTGAAGTCAATGTACATTTCTTTTGAAACATGATGTAAAATGAGCTAGAGGAGAAAGAATTTATCTGTAAAGTATGTATTTCCCTTATCTTCTTTCATTGTGTGTATATATATGTTTCTATATTCAGGAAATTCATTGGCAACTCTCCAGTTGACTTCAGCAGGATAAGACCTGGCAATATAATTAGGCATATATTATTAAATGGAGGAGTCGATGTGTCACAGAAGAGTAATACGTCGTTTGCTGAAGATGTTGTAGAAGGATAATATGGAAAGAAATTTAAAGGAACAGCAGGCTAGATCTGCTGAAATTTTACCACCATGACAATCAAGTAATGGCTAATGGCAGACATTGCTTCCAATCAAAGTCTTGTTGAACTTAGTCTATTCCTGTCTTGTTCCATAAATGAAAAGACACATACCCTTGTACTCTGACCCCTAACTTCTATGTCTGTGTAAATGGTTAAAAAAAATTGCTTAATTCTTGTGCCAAACACTAAGGGAATCCTGAAGCCAAGCTGCTATTTACACCTCATTTAGGAAAACATAACCCCTAAGTCTTTTTTAGATTCAGCTGAAACACTGAACCACCTGAGACTACAGCTTCAGAATTTATACTTACTTAAATACTTCAATATTCAAGAGGAGAAAACCAAATTGAATTTATTACAATAATGAAGCTTTAGGGATGTCCAGTAAAGAAGCACGGTAGTTTTAGACAAACATATACTCTTGCTTGAATCTGTCCTGTGAGGAAAAAGCATCCAGGATGGCAGTGCTGGTGATCAGGGGCTTGCAAAGCCATCAGACTCACAGCAAACTACGAGGGAGGAACAAGTTTTATCTGTAAAGAAATCTGCATAACGGGGTATACCGCATGGCAGCTGGGAGGTGAGGGCAGCAATCTTCAACATTTCTGTCATAGCAGTACTGCTAGCCATAAAATCTATCCAGGCAAGGCATTGCTTACATCTCAGAGAGTGTAAGTCACATGGCCTCATGCAAACTAAGGGACTCATCAGTAACCTTTGTTCTCCTTCCTGCTACCCAGAGCAAGTTAGATAGTTATGGGCTGACTGGATAACTCCAAGGCATCCTCAGGAAATTCACATTACTATCAAAGAAAAGATTAATAAAAAAAAAGTCCTTTGTAAGAACGGCTGCAAGTGAATGTGGTTTGATAGTGGGCACAAGCACTCAGTCGTATGTTGAAACTTCCCACAAGGCCATTTTACATAATTTATTAACAAGATCATTTTACTTTCTGATTTAAAAGATTTGTAACTATAAGCTCCTGTGTTTTCCCTGAACAAGTCACAATGCACACAGTAGGCAAAGTGTTAAAGGGCTAGGAAAATATTATTTCATCACTCCTGTTCCATTAGAATTCACTTGGGTGGCTGAGAAAATGGTTTATGGATTAGAGAGAGAAGAACAAGCTAAAACATTTCATACCTTCATCTCTGATAAATTCCCCAAACTCATTCTTTGCATCTGAGCCATAAATAACAACCATGCTTTTTGCTAAAAAGAGCTTTTTTCCTGTACCAGGTCTTTTGTCTTGGAGATGAATGCTATAATAAATTTGAAGTCTTAGGGGGGGCATTGTTTGAACTATAACATTATGGTTTACAACTGTTGCTTCTATTATGAGGAGGATAAAAAGCGACTATGAAGCTTGATCTCTGTCACAGAAACAGATTAATATTTCAGCCTTCAGCTTGGGTCAAGTGTATGATTTTTCCCAAAAGCACCTTAGCAATTAATTATTATTCTGTTTGCATTTACAATCTTATCCTTTTAACCATCTTTCAACCTTATCCAAATGTTATGCTTACTTTAATTCTATATTGAATTATTTTTTTAACATTACAAATTATGCTATTGGTCAACACAGGTTTTAGGAAAGTTTTAGAGGAAAACATTTTTAGAGAACAAATTCATCAAAAGACATTCCTTCCTTATAATTGGACAACATTTGTTTAAAAATTAAGATCACCCTTAATAATTTCAGTTGTGTTTCTCAGAAGATAAATGCAAACAGCTCAAATGTTTACATTAATAAGCAAATGAAGCATGCATGTAATTATGAACTGGAATCAACTAAATTGTTGCACCCATGAGCTCTAGCTTTCGGAGATTTTGGTCAAAAAAAGATCCTTAAGAAGAAGATAACTTGAAGAATATAGCCTTATCTTTTAGTTTCTACTGTGCTTCCCCTGCACAAGCTTAACCGCTTGAAGTTTTAGCTTTCAGTAATCTGAGTTTAGCACACCTAGGAAAATTAAGATCAGGGTGAAGGCCCTTCTTGACCACCTTGCTCACCTACTGGCATAAAGTCAGCTCTGTTGTAGCAATCAGTCTTCTGATTAAATATACCAAGAAATGGCAAAGAAGTGGCTTCTCTCAGTACCAGCAGGCTTTCTGTGCCTCTTTGGTCTTGGTTATTCCTAACTCCTGCACATTTCTTTCTTTTGGCTGTCAGGTCCACATTGACTGATCACCTTGTGTGGGTCTAGTCCTAAGAGTGTGAGCTTGCAATGCACTAGTTACCTCGTGTGAGAAAAGGGGTGGTTTTGATGGAACTGGGGGCATTGGACTTTCTGGAGAAGCTCCACTCAGAACTTCTCAGGTCAGTGCTGAGGAGGTTCAGGTTTTAAGGAGGTACTGAAGACAGTGTGGGTGGGTGTGTGCAGAGGTGAAAAATGCTACTTACATACTGCAATATTTTATGCCAAGTATTTTTCACAAGTGTAATCAATTTTAATTTCGGTTTCTAAGACATCAAGTGTCATCTCTTTTCCACCTACTTGGTTGTATTGGTTGGTTATGTGCAGCTCCAGGATCACTTGTCCAAACCTGACCACCCTTATTCCAGCATTCATCCTTCAATTAACTGATTGTAGATCTAAGGACTTTTTGCCATTTGACTTCACAGAGATCCATGTCTTCAAGTCACTTCTTCTGTGTATCAGAATGGTTTATTTCAATTTTTGTTCGTCTGAAAGCACAAAACTAAGTTATCAACAATAATATTTTTGATATAACCAAACTTAATATTATCTAAAGACACGTAATTATAGCTAAGAGCAGAATAAAGGGTAGATGAAAATGTACCTTCATATGAAAAGTTGTTTTGATTACATATTTCAGAGATAATCCTTAGCTATAGAATGCGACATTTTGCATTCCTTGCTGATACTTACACTCATATATGGTTTCACATATCAGTGTTTCAAAAGTAGTGCAAAAACCAGTCAAATTTGTGTTTAAGAAAAGACATTAAGTGAAGATGAAACAAAACGGGATGTTCCCCAACATTTTGAAAGGAATTTAAAAATGGGTGAAATTTTGTTTAAAAGTAAGAAACTTCAAAAGTAACTTTCGTTTAAAGTTCTTTAGTTTTTTACTTAAAAATTTAAATTCTGTTTTGTTTTTTCATATGTATGTTTGTTGGTAAACAGTTCTCCATGTTAAATCTGTCAAAAATATGTACATCTATTAAGGCCATAAATACATGGAGTATGGCAATAGAAACTACTATAGTGGAAAATACAATCTATGTTGTTTTTTCTGTGTAAGTTTTAAAATTTATTGAATTTTTTAAAAAGTTGCAATCATTTGGAGAAGAGTAGCCAAACTTAAAATAAGGGGCTAGGCTGAAGTTGATATGCTGTCCAACTATATGGATTTTGTGGTTACAGTTGGAGTTTTACCCCTCAGTTTCCCCTCAATTCAAGCTGGAACAGGGTTGATCCATCTCTCTAGCAGCTATTTTTCTGATCAGCTTTCTTTTCTATGTGGGGAGACACTTCCATGCCTCTATTTATTGCTCTGTGAAACTAAAATAGATGTAAAATGAAATTGGATTTGTTTTGTAGTCATGCTTACAAAATCTTTTCTCCTTTTTAGCGTCTCAGTATATCCTGTATGATAATTTATTTATTTGTTTTTGAACAAAAATAGCGTTTCAGATTTACAAAGGAAGAATGCTTGAAGATTTAAGGAATATGCTTTTTGTACTCAAGAAGTTTAAAACTGTGCAGGCAGTCCTAAACTTTATCTAATGCATTTCATGACAGAATGAATATATTTGTAAATATATTCCTGTTTAATTTTAAGTCAAACTTAGTTTTGTTAATTTGAACAGATTTTAAAAGTCTTTTATGTATCTCCAAGTACATAATATAAAGAGAAATTTTGAATAGTACAATAACCTAATGTTCATTAAAGGAGTTACCTAGAAATGAGGGAGCTATATTCCAGTTTTTAGTTTTGCTTTAAGTCATACATTATTTTTTTCTTAGAGTAGCCTTTTCATTCAGCTGTAGGAAAAAGGCAAGTCAGAACTCCTGGTTTTCTCATTGTCACATATTTTGGGAGCAAATATTGCTTTCAATTGAAAAACTGTAATACTTTTCTCCAGTTGAAAATTCTACTTTTATCAGAAAGATCAGCATTTGTTTGAAACAATGTGTCAGGAGTCAAAAACCAAAGAAACCGTTAAAAATGCCCTTTTGCCTAGCCTTGACCTAATAGATACTATTATGTTTGAATATTCATACTTAAGATAAGGAAATTATGTTTAGCACTTTAAAGCATTCAAGAGTTATTTCACCATTTGTTAGCAAGAGTTGAGGGAACTGTGCCTGGACTAAAATCAGGCTCTTCTTGTAGATCTTCTGATTTACAGATCTGAAATAGTAAACTGGCTTTGATTATTTTTTCTTTTCCATTTGGAATGCCATATAATTCTGAATCACTGTTAGGTATTGAAGTGGAAATCAAAAACTGAAAAATAATTTTGAAGGGATAAAAATATATACGGAATAGCTGAAGAAATAAAGACAATGACAATCTTTGGGGGAATACTTGAGGTAAATGACTTCTTTCCTTTAATTCCTGTAGTGCATCCTTACTGATTGACATCTGAATGGCAGTAATTTGGGGTAATGGGTAGCTACTAATTGAGGGTGAGCTTCACTCCTTTGCAGAAGAACATTCTCAAGACCTTCCAGTATAACACTCAAATCCTGTATTAAGTGCATAAATTGGTATAGGATTTTATGTTAGCCTTCTCTGTACGAGTTAATTTTATCAGGTCCCCTTATGACAGGCGCTAAAGTGTGCTTGAAAGATGTCTGTATACATATGGTAATTTCTTACTTGTGGCTCTCTTTTCTGTATTTATGCAGCGTGGTGTCTACTGGCATTATGGCCAAAGATACGTTTTCATTGTCCTGTTCTGTCAGTGTTTCTGTGACTATTTAGTTCTAAGAATTTTAGATGGATATGCTATTTCATTATCCTAAGAATAGCACAGTTTCAACTGGTTATGTGTATAGTTCCATAGATAACTGGGTTACATAGATGTCCTAGAACATTATTGGGAGATAATACTGCTTTTTTTTGTCATTACAGTTCTCAACCAGTTGATTTACTAAACTTACAGATTTAAAATTGGCCTCCTTAAAACAAAGTCTCTGAAATACTGTAACTGGAGTTTTGGTAGGTTTTTGGTGTTTTTTTTTTTTTTTTTCCTAGTATCAGTTGATTGTAGTGGATGATGTATGAGGAAAAAAGATGCTAGTTTGATTCCTAATTCCTAATGTTTTGCTGAGTTTGCAGGATGACTGCACAGAGCCTACACAAGTTCCTTGTAAGGGTATTTTTAGCATTAAACCCTGAGTTGGTGTTAGGACATGTGGATGACATGAGAATGTGAGCAGGACCTAAGGAGACTGCTCAGTGAATATTTACTGTAGGGAGTTTAAATTTTATGTGCTGACCTACTGCGCTCTGTTCTGAGATCTCAGTATTTCTCAAAGAGGCACTGGATATCTCCTCTGTGAACAGCTGATAGAAGAAAAGCCCATTTAATTTGTGTCAGAAAGAGAAAGAATGACAAAGAATATCCCCCTCCTCAGCTGAATGGTAGGGGGGAAGGAAAGGAGGAGGGGAGTGGGAAAGGCCTCCAGGAGATTGAGGGCAGGAGAAAGAAGACATCTTAAAAATTTTTCTGAAAAGAGACGCAAGACATAAACTTAAAGTTGTGTTCTTCCTGTTGTAAAAATTGTGGATAAAAAAGCTTGTCTACTTTAAAGATAACCCAAGTTAATAAAAATTTATAGAAGGGCTTTTATGACTAGCTTTCCTGAAATAGCAGGGAAAAGCAATGCTGCTATGTACCTGCAAATTGAAGAGCTTTGGGGTTCTGAAAGAACTGCTGCACAAAATATCCTGTTACATTTCACTGCCTGTCTTGGATATAATAAAGGTGTTGGCATCTTCTCATATAAATATCCAGTACAAATACTGAGTTTGAGATTAGGGAAAAAAAAAGTACAACGAAGTGGGGATGTTTTGAGACTTCATGAGTTTCCCTTTTTTAACGAGTAACAGTTGTATTAAAAGAATGTTAAGTCAATCAAAGTACAAAGCTGGTCTCGAAAGATGTCAGGGATGCTAACTTTTTATCCGGCTTGTGGACATTTAATGTCCCTTATCTTGATCCAGTGAGTACCTGAACCAATCCCAGTAATTGGTAAGGAAACAAAGGTATTTTTGACGATTGAAGAATACTTGGAAAGAGGAAAAGGTTCAAGTGAATAATAATAAAAAAGCCCCTTCTTGTGAATCTGCCCGGGAACCCTTTTTTTTTTAGCGTTATTAGCAGACAGGCCTGTGTCCTTTCCTTTGATGACGGTAACAAGTTCTATGACATTGCCACTTTGAGTTCTTGCTTCATTAGATTGGGTGACTGTTTATTTGAAATTGTAATGAAATATTTACTTTATAGAGCTATAAGGATTAGCGGCGATAATTGAGTGAGGCTGATCCGGAGCTTTCAGTGTAATAGGGCCCCCTTGTTTGAATACAGAGCGCGGGGAGAATGGAGGGGCGAGGGAGCGCGTTTCTGCCTGTCACTTTCCCTCTACATGTTGCTTTTTCTCCCGGAGATAAGTGGGCCTAATGCTGAACAAATACGGGAAATCGGGAGCCACTGAGAATCATTCGCCTCTCGCTTTCCCATGGCAGCGTGATAGACGCCCGCTCAAAAGAGCCCCCCTCCTCTCGGGCCGGCGACGAGGCTGTCACCGCCAGCAAATCCNGGGCCGGGCCGGCCGGGGGGGGCGGCGGGCACCTGGAGCCGGGATAGGCCGCGCGGTGCCGCCGCATTGTGCCGGGGAGACGCGCCGCCATTTGCAGAGATAATGGGAGAAATTAATGCAAATGAGTGAATGGAACGAACCGCATTTTCATGCAGATCGGAGGGGCTCGCGCGGGCTGCTTGATAACAAGTCGCGGGGAGAAAAGGCCGACATTGTGAGGACTCATTTTTTCCCCATTTCTTCTCACTAGTGCCTCATAAGGGCCCTTTGTTCCCTAAGTAACTCTTTCTAAACTATTGACATTGCTCATTTATGTGAATTTCAGATTTTTTTCCCCCCTTTCTTCGCCCCCCTCCCGCCTCCCGAAGTAGCCTTGGGTGATCTGGGAAAGCGTTAATTGCGGGAGGACAATGACCGGGCTGGAACGGGAACTGCGATCATTAAGTGCAATGTTGCAGTTGTCCGTGCCTCATTATAACGTGCAGACAAGGCAATAAAATGCGTGTTTCACAAACAAATCTTCTAACGAGTGGAGTTCAAGAGCCTCCAGCTGTCCAGATTTACACCTTTTTTTCCTTTATTTTTTTCCATACTTCCCCCCCAGTCGTTACTGCGGATAAACTTTATGCCATTATAGAGGATGCATTTCTACAGCAACAAAGTTCCTGCGTTCAGAAATAACTTTTCGCTGCTTCTTTCATTAACAGTTGAAAAAAAAAAAAAAAAAGTGTGCTCTTTCAAGTTTCATAAAGAAACCTAAGTTGCTCCAAAGAGAAATAAACTCTCTCCAATCTTTTCCACAGACACATCCCATAGTTTTTCCCTTCCTTGGTGGAATTTTGGAGTAGGTTAGATTTTATGACTGATTTTGGAGCAGTCATATTTGTATTTTTCTCAAGCAAGTGCAACTTTGAAGATGGAAAAATACTGTTGCCGATTTCATGCGCTTGTTTAATTTTGAAGTCTTAAAAAAAAAATCAGGAGGAAGAGTAGCTAAATAATCAGGTGTAAAGGTCATCCAGTATAAGTACAGCTGGGAACCGGTGAACTATCGGACCCAAGAGTAAAGCAGCCAGAAAGAAAAGAAAAAAATAAAAATAAAAGGTAACAGATTCAGCATTGTCCAAAAGTTCCAGACCAGTGATTAATGTGTGAGATAATGGACTTGGGAAATGAGTAAACACTCCCGTGCTCCCTGCTTTGTGCTTGAATGACTTGATGACAAGGGCAGAGCAAGGTGAGAATTTAAACAGGACTACAGGAAAAGAGACAAAGCCCTGCGACAGCAGCCCGGGCGGGAGCGGGGGGGTCGCTGCGTGCCTCGGCCCCGCACGGAGCCCCGGGACAGTCCCCAAAACGCGGTCATTTTAACTTCTCGGGTTTTCAAAACGCTCAATAATGAGACTTTATTTATTTATTTATTTATTTATTTATTTATTCATTTAAAACTTGCCTTTCTTGCATTTGGGCTAAACCCAATCTCGCAATCATCAGAGGTAACACTTGTTTTAAAACTTCAGCTAGAACTAAGCATGGTTTCTCTGAACCACACACTTTGATAGGTTTCACTTTCCCCAGATTTGCGTCTTACTAAAGAACTCCTAATTGATATTTTGACTTGAGATGTATGAGCATGCATTATGAGATATTTTGATGAAAAATATACTTCACTTGCAGTTATGGGATGTTGCGTTTGATGAACTTCCCTAAACATTTTCTGTACTCTTCTGCAGACATGATGTTTTATGGCATACAGATAACGTGCCTGTGTCTATTTAGGAATCACTAAAGGCACAAAGATTATGTCTGACAAAACAATACTTTGTACCAATCATGATAGTTAACAAATCTTGGACTTTTGTCTAGAATTGGGTTTACTGCTACTAATGAAGGTGGAGTCTTCTGTTTTTCTCAGTCTTTTATGTTCTGATACATCTTAGGTCTTTTTGCTCATTTAGGATTTAGATCTTATAATGCTTATCATCCAATGTTCATGTTGCTGATAACCTGTTGATGTTTTAAGTTATAGCTACTTAAGGGAAAAAAAATGAGATTTAAGAAGCACTGTTCCTTCATATTGTTTTGTTATGTGATTGTATTGTGTTTCAGAGATGTCGGTTAATTTAAGGAAAATTTTTTTTTAACAACTGTGTAAGAATTTCAATAGTTTAGGCTTCACAGAGGTAATTTATATTGATCCAGATTCATTGCCATCAGAGTGCCACAAGGCCGTAGTCATAGGTCTCATTGTTCTAAGGGCTGTACAAAACTTAACTAGCTTATAGTGTAAGGGAAGAATCCTGATTGACCAAAGATTTTTTTTACCTTTTTAATAATTGACACTGTGTCCTAATTGGTCTTTTAGAGGATTTGCAAGTCTTTCATGGAGTATTTCTTGGTTAAAAATATCCATGTTAACTTAGCACATGTGTTGCACTTAATCAATGTATACAGATTGTGGGAAAGTTCTTATAATTTCTTGTAAAATTGGTTTTATGGTATTTTGAACAGTATAGAACAAAGGAAATGGAACCAGAAAGGTTCTGTTACAGTAGCTTAGGGTCCATAAAGCTATAAACCTAACGCAATCCACATTTAAGCAGTTAGGTATTTTCCTAAATGCACTACAAAATTCTCAGCTTATAGGGGGAGACTTTACTACTCTGTAAATAAATAATACTGCTCCAGGTTTTTCTTCTGACTTTGGTTTCTTCAATCCAGGTTTCCTCAGTCTTTGAGCTGGATATGTGTGAATTCAATCTCAAAGTAGTTAAATGGGAAAACTGTGTTCATCATGGAAAATTTCTCATTCTTCAGGAGTTTTTCCTTCTTTCTTTGCATAATTATTTGCTCTCAATTTAGAAGTTGAAGAGGTAATAAATTTTGATGCAATACTGTGCAACACATAACAGAGTCCCTCAGTATACAGTATTTTGTGTGTTAGTTTGCAACTCACTAATGCTTGTGTATGAATGTAACTTTGAGCAGTCTTCAGTGGATGTGTATGTGCTTATGTGTATGCATTTATTATGCACCAGCTTCACTGATTGTCTTGCATCTTCTGTCAGCCCCAACATCTCTCCCCTTTGGGACAGGATATTTGCTGTTTGAGCAGCACCCAAAATCTGGGCAAGGCTGTACTGCAAAACAAAAGGAGCAAGTGTATAATTAGGGCTTCAGTCTCCTTAATGGTGTCGCTTCCTTGAAATATGTCTAGATTTTCTGTTGCAAATTAGGAAGATAAAATTTTAAGTAGCCTAGTAAATGGACTTGAAGGTAACTTTTGCTCTCTTTTATGGGCCAGATTTCTTGTATACTACTAATAAAAGCATGCATGGAAAAAGGTCAGTGAGTGACTTGAAACTTCCTAGTCCAGTCAAATGCAGGTTGATACGAGATCAGGTGCTTGCTCATATGTCATCAAATAACCAGTCTTTCAATGAGAGTATATTTACTCTTTGATATACTTTCTGATTGTGTTCATGTGCAGTTTATTTCATAATGAGAGTTCAAATCCTGTTACTTTATGCTGATTATTTCTTTTGTCTTACATTTCATGCCTATTTAAGGCTTCTACATAGAATGTTAAATTGGTGCTTCTTCCCTCTTTAAGTAAAGCATGCACAAAGTATATGCAGAGTTAGAGACTCTGGGTACCTAATTCATCATCATCCCCTCATTTGTACATCCAGAAAGTTAATGAAAGAGGAGCAGCACTATAAATAGGTCATTGCTTTCATGGCTGCCACTTATTAGGTAACTTCTGTGCTTTGAGTCATATCGACTGAGGACAGAATAAAGCCTGAGAAGTAATTTTCTTCTGGTGGGTTTTTTTTTTTTGCATTGGAATTCCGTTGTGATTTTGTTGTAGTTTTTCTTCCTTAGTTTTCGAATCCTTTGCCATGAAACTCACTTGCAGGGACTTCTGTTGTAGTTTGTATCCTCCTGTCCTGGAGAGACAGCTGAAAGATGTGAGCTCTAAAACTCAAATTGTTCTTTCATTCAGTTCACCTAGATTTGCTCCAATTTCATACAAGAAGTTACATTTGTGATGCCTTCCTGTAGGGAACTCTGGCACTTTATACTGTTTGTCTCAATTACTGCTCTGGTGATGGTCTGCAGTATGTAGTTATGTATCTCTAAGCCAGTTTGACCCTGTTTTTTCTTGCTGTAATAAAATTTTCTCTTTCATCCTGTCATACTACAATTAATTTTCACAAAGTCCTTTTAATTGCACATTAGGAATGATGTGATATTAACTATATACGTCATTAATTTTAAAAATTAATTTTACATTACATGGTAATTTCCACACACTGTACCTTTAAGCAGTGTTACCTGTGCAAAAAATAACGAAAAGAGAGAGAGAGATTAAAAAAAAAGATGTGAGGTGTCACATAAATTTGCAGGTACTCTTGAATGTAACAAAAGTTTAAAGTAGTCTAAAGATTGACTTCTCTAGTTTGTATTGGAAAGGAGAACAATCAACAGGAAATAAAGACAGATGTCAAACAACAGAACTAATTCATTTGATCATTTGAATTATCTTTCACACTGTCAGAGGTAAAAATAGGTACATTATTTTACCTGTCCAACTATACCCATTAGGTTATATTCAAGAAAGGCATTTATGGCATTATCAGAGTAGAATAAAGTCCAATATTACTTTTCACATGAAAGAATTTTTTTCCCCGTTAGTTTTCTTCTGAGAATACTGGGCAAGATTCAAAGCAAACACATATCTGATAATGTCTATTTTCGAGTTTCTTTCTGCTAGCCTTAGATATATTATTTTTACCAAGGCATGCTATTTGTTTTCTATTTTGAAAGCTACAGTAGTTGCTATAAAAAGGTTAAATTTGCAAGGACTTATCACACAGCAGTAACTGAGAGCTCCCACTCATTTCCTATTTGAAGTACAGGGGAAAAAAAAGCCGTGTGTGATTGCTCTTGGCAAATGAAGACTTTTAAAACGGTACCCGCTGTAGCTTCAGTAAGAAATGTTCCTATGTCTTCATAAAAAAGGGGAGAGAAGGGGCAAACTGACTTACTAAGAAATGTTTGATTGATATGTAAAGTAATCTGTTCCTGAAGAAAGCTATTCCTGAAGGAACCGCACAGCATACGTAAATCCTGTTACTTCTCTGTCTCCAGATATGTTTGTTATTGTGCTTGTGGTACACATAGGTAGATTAATAGATACATACATAGAATCCTACGTACTTACTGCTTTAAGCTATTGCATGTTCAAGCAGATGTTGAAGCCAAGATTAGCCTTTTTTTTGCATGTGATAGTAGTGTGCAAACCTTTTAAAGGCATCTATGAATTATTACTCTGGTTCAGCATGAGTGCAGTAAGAAGAAATGTACCTCATCTGTAATACACTGTGTAGACTAATATCAGCTTCTTTTTTTCTTATATTGCAGTGAGATATTGATCTGGTAAAATGGTACCATATTGGAGCTGTCTGTTGTGGTATTCATCATGCTGTCACATCCCTAGTGCCTTAGAGTTATTGAAAAGCAGAATTGAGGGAGTTCTGTCAGTGTGTGTTGCAATCCATTCATAAGAAAGTTCACTAAAACATCTGAAGTAGTGTTCTTGCTTATTTATTTATTTACATCTAGTGAGAACCATTTCACTTCTTTGAGGTACAGAACCCTCCTGTTTCAGGCACAGGGACATTGATGGGCTTGTTTGCCTCTCCTCAGACGTCTTTCTCTTGTATAACATTTGATCTTTAGTCAAAGCTCACACCTGCTGCCTTTACGGATGCTTATGCATTTGGGTTCTGTCCTTTGGGAGTAATAGATCTGAAAGCTGTGGCTTGATTGCCCTTATACTTTTATCTGATAGCTGTGAGAAGGTATATGATGAACTTTTATATGTAGAAAGCTTTTAGTTTCTTCCCACACTAAAGTATCAGCTAATGTTAAAAGAGCTTTCAAAAATATATAAAGATACTGTCAATCTGCACTGAGTAGATTAAACAGTTTGAATGAATTATTTTTGTTTTGGAGTCTGCCTGGCAACCTGATGATGAATTTAGAAGGATGTCATGTTTTCTGTAAGGCTATGATGAAAAAAGGATTTATTTACACATATAAGAAACAATCTAACTATTTAACCCAGCTGAACTAAGGGTCTGCTCTGCAGCTGCAACTGCCTGACTTCTGTAGTTTATACATACACTGTAAGTAATCACACCTGATTTAAATTTAGTATATAAGAGTATAGCAGAAGAGTAATTAAATTGTCATTTGCTCATTTTAAAAGTTACAAAGAGAATGAGGAAAAAGAATGGAAATTACAGGCTGATTTTATCTTGCAGCGTGGCAAGGATGGCTTGTGATTCTGAGGGCCCATAATTCCAGTCAGCCGCATTGTGAATTGGAAATGTTTTCTGAATTGGTCACAAAATTCTTCATAACTACATGAACTGTAGTCGTGCTTTATATTCAGACATTTTAAGAAAGAAAAATTAGAATACCTTTGTCAATGTTGCAGTTCCTACAGCTAAAAGATTATGTTAGTGTTAGTGTTACTGGGATTTTAAGCAGGTGTTGTTGCTTTCATAGTTTAATAAGAATTTGTATTGTGTTTTGATATTGGTGCAAAACTGACTTTATTATGAGTCTGTAATAGCCAAATGTGCAGTACTTTTTAATATACAACCACAGCATGCTCTACTGTTGCTCAGAAGGAGCCTTCTGTGCTGTTAGGAAGTATGACATGAATGCTTATTAAGATTTATCCATGTTCTGTGTAGTATTTCTAAGAAGTCCAATAACTTGACAGAAGTTAACGGAAGGCACAGAATTCAAAGCACAGTGCTATTACCTACTAATTTATTTGCTTGTTTTCCCCCCATTAAAAACATGGTTCTTTAGGTTTGCACAGCAAAACAAAAACTTACCTTAAATCCCCCAAAGGAAATGAAATTTAGGGCTGAAGGTACACTTTTGAGGCTGGTGGCTGGGCAACACTTCAGATTATGTGACTTTCATATGTGGCTTTGTTGATTAAGCTGCTCAGCTGCTTCTATGGTTGTAGAGTTGGATGAATCACCAGTGTAACTATGGTGAACTCTATTACCTTCCTGTTGCATGTGTGTAGGACTTTTTTATATTCTCTTGAATTGTTTTCTGTGCAGCTGTTGGGGAGACAAATGTTTTTGTTTTCTGCACTTCTGTATGGTTGAAGGATTTTTTGCCACAGTGTAGAAAAGTGCCTGTAAGAACATACTCTATGATGTATTTCAGACTTAAAAAAAAAAAAAAGAGACCTACCTCCACCAATATATGAAGCTGATTTCCATCAAGATCCTAACTAACTGTCCTTGGCTCCATATTTCCATATTTAGATATCAGGGAATCATAGTATCGAAGAATAGTTTGGATTGTAAGAGACCTTTAGAAATCATCTAGTCCAACACCTCTGCAATGAACAGGGACATCTTCAACTAGATCAGGTCGCTCAGAGTCCTATCCAACCTGAACTGAAATGTTTCCAGGGATGGGGCATCAACCACCTCTCTGAACAACCTGTTCCAGTGTTTTATGATCCTCCTTGAAAAAAATTCTTCTTAAAACATCTAACTAACAATCAACCTTCTTTTAAACCATTACCCATTGTAGGGCCACAACAGACCCTGCTGGAAAGTGTGTCCCCATCTTTTTCAAAGGCCCACTTCAAATACTGTAAGGCTGCTCTAAAGTCTCTCTAGAGCTTTTCTTTTTCAGACCAAACATCCCGAACTCTCTCAGGCTTTCTTTGTAGGAGAGGTCTTCCATCACTTTGATCTTCTTCGTGGGCCTCCTATGGACGCACTTCAACAGGTTCACGTCCTTCTTATGTTGAGAGCCCCAGATCTGGACAGAGGTGGAGTCTGGAGAGTAGAGCAGAGGACTAAAATTCCCTCTCTTGACCTGCTGGTTGCATTTCTGTTGGTGCATCCCAGGATACAGAAGGCTTTTTGGTCTGCAAGAGCACATTGCTAGGTCATGTCCAGAACTTTTCATACTTTATAGTCCCATCTTTATAGTTTACAGGAAGTATCTCCCAGAATTGTTTCAAAGCTCTCCATGCCTACTAAAGACCTTTGGTAGACCTAAATCACTTTCTGATTGATCAGTCAAAGCGCAGCGTTCCTCCTGTGAAGTTTCCTTTGCTTTGGTCCTCTGAGTGCACATTTGTGGCTCCTCAGAAGCTCTCTCTTCATTTCAGTGGTCTCTGTTAGGACTGAACTGTCCTTATGGGAAAGGAAGGACTGTGTACTATCTGTGAGGAGAAGAAATGACAGTTCAGCAGCACCTGGAAGGTGATGAGGGAAAAAAAAGAAAGATTGAATTGTAGGTGGATAAACTGAGGGAAGCTCAGCATTGCAAACCATAATGGAAAAGCCTCTGTCCCTCAAAATAAAAATAGTGAGGCTAATAAGACCAATGTTTCTCTATATTACAACCTTTTTGTGGATATCTTATTCTTTTTTCCCCCCTCCCCTGCTTCATCTGTTATTGTCTTTTTATATGTACGCTGTCCGGAAATGTGTCTTCATCTGTGTTTGGAAAACATCTAGCATACTGTGGGGTGTTATCACAGTGTAAAAAATAACTCCCAGGACAAGATTCTATTGCAGTATTTATAACCAATTTCAGGAGAAGGAGGATCAGGTTCATTCTTTATGGCTTTCTCAACCGTGCCTGTATATTGAAGACATTTGATTTACTTAACATATGGCCAAGCGAACTGTTGGGCATATTGGGAAAAATATGTGAAACTACTTTGAAATGTTGCAAATGTGTTTGGAGACCTTTGTGCCACACCAAGTGTTTCTGTTGCTTTTCAATTACTCTGGTTTGTTTTTTTGTTTCTTTACCTTTTAAACACTGGACAGTTACATTATTTCTTTGAATCTTACCAAATATATTGGTATAATTACGAAGTGTTTATCTGCTTCCTTGAGTGATACCAGTTTATATGTCTCCAGTTAATCTGCCCATCTTCCAGGTTCTCTCCCTCTCTCTTACCCAGTGTAAACATTATACTGCCATAATGAAATAATTTCCATGTCCTATAGAGTATTTAGATCAACAAGACCTTCACTTATTAGAAAGGGCAGAGTAGTAATGCTTTTGGCAAAGCCATTATTGTGGTATTGGTATTCACTAGAAAGGACAGAAATAGAACAACACTGGCCTCCATAAACAATTCCAATTTGATCTGTGTACATGATAAAATCTTGGCTTCTCAATGCATTTAGGTGCTGTCATAGCTGTTGTTGCCAAATAAGAATGCAGTGTGATGTTATTGTAGTAAACAGCACTTAAGCACAGCTGGCAGAATTGATCAGGGCCACATTAGAGTGAACTTCAGCAGATGACTGACGCAGCAGAAACAATAACTGAATATGCAAACAGTTCTTGCAATGAATGCTCTGGGGATCAGGCACCATTATTTTTGACTTTGAACAGGGAAAAGGGGCAGATTTGTAACCTCCTTCCACACAAAAGGGTTCTGGGTATTCTGTAAACATCTGACTGCCATTTATAATAGCAGCTAGTTACAAAGCAAAACTCTAGACTCCCTTGACTATTTACATTTCATTAATTATTAAAGAAAAAAACCATAAATATCAGATAAGTTTGTTTAATGTTTCACACAGGATTTTTTTTCTTTGCTAGAAAAGCCTTTTCTCAATTAATGTTAATCATCGAGGACTTCCTGTTTAAATTGCACAGAAATGCATGTTTGCCTCAGTAAGGGCTTTTTTCCCCTTCTAATTATTATGAGAGCTAATTATGTGACCACGTATTGCTATTCTTTTATTGTAATAATTTGGATTAGTAAAAATAAACATAGGATAAATAGTGTATAGACCTCATTCTTGCAAAATGTGAATCAGAACTTCTCTTCATATCTTGGTAATTTGCGCACCACACATTACCAAAATATTTAAAGTCCGTGTAAACAGCTATTCATTCTTGTACTTTTACATTGTACAGTGTCATCTTTTGATTTATTTGACCATTAATGCAAAACAAAAAGTACAACAATCCAAACTCAAACAATAGAAAACTTCTTTTTCTATCTTTTTAACTGAGTTGGTCTACTCATGTAATGACTTTTTTTTTTTTTTCAAACAAGATGTATATTAAAAGTTATGTGATTACAGTGGAGGGAAACAGAAGGTGGAGGCCAAAGCATAAATAAAAAAAGGCTGTATTAAGTGAAAACTTGCCTCTCCCTTACATAAGACCCTGTGAAATATTTTTATTTGTCACTGGCTCTCCTTGAGGAATGTGGATGGAAGCTGTGCTGAGGATTTCATTCAAGTGTTGTGTGATGTGGAAAAGACTGTTGATGGACACTTGTCTGAGTCCAGCTTCATAGACTGGTGGCATCAAATTCTCTTCTGAGAGGCTGCCATCACTTTGTCATTGCCAAAATTAGACTGACTCATACTGGGGCTTCACAGAATGCCTGTGAAGTTCTTGTAACAGTCGTTAAGTTTGCTCATTAGCATCTTACTATAGACAGCTCCCCCTTTCCCCTCCCCCCATTCTGAGGGCAGAAATAAGTACAAAATGTACAAATGTAATATTTCCTGTTAACTTTACTTTGATTTTTTATGTACTCTAATCCTCTGACTTTTACAGCAAAATCATAGACGCTCATAGAGAAACTTGAGTTTCTCTTCTAATTCCTTGGAGATGGGGTTCTCTATAAATGACACAGAGTTTGCCCCAGAATAGGTGCTCACAATTTTATGGTCATTTTATGGCTTCTTCCTACCAAAATTAATTTCAGCAATTCCCCCAAAAGCAGTGTTACACAAATACAACATTCTTATTAATCATGAGAAAACATTTGAGCTGACCTCCTGGCATCACATTTTATCACATTTTCTTTCATAAAACTCACTTACCAAAAGACAAGGGGCATAGAGATGAGGTGTAAACTTCTGAAAACAGTTGCACAATGCTGTGATGTGACGTAGCACTTCCAGCCTTCTGCATATGGGCACAAATGAAGCCATACTCCATCACTCTGATACCTATCACTAAATAATGGGCTTTAGCATTGGATATTTTCCAGTCTCACTACCAGCTCACAGCCCAAGGAGAGATGAACTTCAGAATAGTTATGTAGTCATCCAGCTTGAAGCAGGAGAGCCTAGGGAAACAGCAATCGTGTTTTAAGGGTTCAGAATTTTTTTGGTTTTTTTGTGTGTGATGTGAGGCAGTCAAAATCCTGAATAGATCCAAGCAGTTCCATGGAAATGACTGTAATAGGCCTACAGATCTAGCAAGAGTGTGATTTACTAGATCCTTTACTTTAGGATTGTATGTCATGCAAGATTATGTGAAAACAGAGTAATGAAAGACAATTACAAAAAAGTTGTAATCCAGATTGAAAGGGAGGAAGAAAAAATGCTCAGGAAATGGCTGATTAGAGAGTGAACATGACTCCTCTTGGCCTGATATAGATAGATGGTCTTATGCTGACCTATATTTGTTACTTATTTCTATGTCAAGTATCACGAACTGCTTCACCACCTGAAATTGTAAGTCCTCATGGGCTGAAAATTACCACAATTCTGCATTTCCACTAGAACTAAAAGATGTGGGTTAAAACTGGTAGTGCTGTGTGCCCCCCACCAGTAGCAGTGGACTAGTGTGGAACTTCAGAGTTGCTACAAACAGACTGTTGGGCTTAAGATTGCCTTATCACCAGAAAGGTTTTCAGTTTGTCTGGTGTCTGTGGATATTACCAAACTTACTCAGCTGACTGATCTATGAGTTTTTGGGGTATGGCCTGTAAGGGAGTGGAGGTGGTTTTGGCTCTTTTCAAAAATGTCAGCTGAGTCTTTTTGCTTTCCACGGACATTTGTCAATACCTTCCACTGACATTTCATAGAGAGAAAACCAAGCGGAGCTTTTCTGGCAAAAGGTAATTTATTGTGGCTGGGCCAGGACATTGATCTGTCCATAATGTAAAGCCAGGAAGCAATGCATTTTCCTGGTTTAACTTGCATGTTTTGTTTCTCAGTAAAAGGGTCCAACGCTCATGTTACAAGTTCAACATTGGTATCATTTGCTTTTCCTGACAGGTCCTGTAATGACAGCTGACAGTTGGAAGCTTAACTGGGTAAAAGTACTAATCTCTTCAGTAGTTCATGTTCCCATAAATATTAAGTTAGTCAATTTTATCTGCCTTTCCTTCATTATTGGATCTATGATCAAATTAAAGTAATAAAATCCATGTCCATTATGCTGTTTTGTGGTCTAATTTTGATTGCCAGTATAGATACAACTGACACAGACACGCATTTATTAAAGTCAAAGTGAAATACTTGCATTGTTTTTCTGAAAGTATGTTTCTTTTATTTTTTCCCTGAATTTTGAATGGCTTAGATTTTGGGAAACAAAACAAATCAAAGTATCTCTCTGTATGTTTTTTTTTTTTTTTAAATAATTATGCCAATCCTGCTGTCTGTGAAGTGAGCAGTTGCCTTAGGCTGCCACAGAAGAAAAATTAAAGTAGTCAGTGTAATATTGTGGTATTATGTTGTAGATTTATATAGTATTCTGAAAATTTGTATCACCAGTCTGGTAGAGGATCAGTTGTATTCTACATCTGAAGATGACTCTTTAGGGTCTAGGCATAAGCATCTCCTATTTTCAAAAATCCAGTATGATACATGAACAGTTACAACTTCACAGTGAAATGTCTTTTTAAAAAAAATATTAATTTCTTTATGTACTTGACTTAACAGAAGAAGCTCTCTATTGTAATTTTTTCTCCCCCCTTATTTTGGTTTAGACATTTTTTTTTTTTTTTAAAGGAAAGGAACCCTGCAAATTAATTTGATCTAGTTCTACTCTCCTTTACTTCTCTCTTGAATATTGGTGGTGGCATTGTTACTGTCAGTACAATTCTGGAAGTTCAATGAAAGATCTTTTGAGCTCAGTTTTGTATTAGCTGTGAAAAGACAGATGTGACTTTGGATTTTTTTTTATACAAAGTTTCCCCAAGAACTGTTTTTGGAAAAAGCTAGTGTGTATGAAGTACTGGAACACAATGATGCTGAAATTAGATAATGTAACATTTAATAATTTCAGAAATGCTTATTTCTATAATAGAATATGACAGCTGGTGTTATTATGGTCTCTTTTGTCATTCTCAGAAGTACCTGGATATCTCAAAAAATGATTTTATTTTATTGTTAGTGTATTCTTTTAATTCCAACAGATAGAAATAATAACATAATTGAGTTCCTATTAAAAAGTGAGCACAATTATCCATCTTAATTTTTTCTACACATTATTATTCTAGATGCATATGTTAGACCATTTTAATATATGGTGAAGCTAGTGAATAAAAATCAGATTTCCATGTGATACAGTAACAAGGACTGTTTTTTTCCTGACTGCTTTTGATGGAGGAAATTTCTTGTTTATATAGGCCAAAGTATCAGAGTTTTTAATTTTGTGCCATTGTAAGTACCATCACATGATTTTTGGTATCCTTCTTTAAAACACAGGTCTTGGATTTGTGAATAGGTTGCAGTGTATTTAACTTCACTGTGGAAAAAAATTAAAAGGAACTGTTTGTTTAACAGTGTTTTTTCATCTTTGTTTGTACATATAACTGGATGGGAGTTTATGGTTAAAAATATTAATGAGAAACCCTTCCTTCACCAAATTAACAGATAATATAAAATTAATCTATAGAATAGAACAGATTAACCTTGTGCAGGCTAAATCTAGAAACATGCACACCTAGTAAATTTAGTATGTCTGCTTCTCTGTGTCCTTATAGTGCCTCATGCACAGAAAAAACTTTTCTGATTTAAAATGCCAATATTTATGTCGGTGGAAATTAAGCATGTTTGGCTTGCACAACCAAGTTTTAGCCTGAGCACCTCCTTCCTGTCTTCCCTTATCATCTTGTAAAAGGCAGGGCAGAGTTTTATTTAATCCATTACCCTTTCTGTGGTATTTGCCAGTAGAGGCTGCTTAGGATGTAGATCCTTCCAGTTTTGCACACGCTATATTCAGGCAATCAGCGATTTACAGATTTCCAGGCCTGACTTACGTCTTGACTCTCTTAGCTGGATTTACATTCTGCTCTTTCTGAGCAGAATTATAGTTTGACTATCAAAGCATCCTCTGGCACCGACTTTCATGGGCGTTGCTGAAATAAAATATTGCCTCAATTTATTCCAAACCTGTTGTCTGGTGTTTTCATAGGGTAGTCTCAAGTTCTTGTAAAAAATTATGAAACAATTAGATAGTGCCCTTGTAATCCTTCCCACCTTACTTGTGATTTTATCTTGTCATTCAGATGAGTCTGAATCCTGGTTGCTGGATTTTTGCTTTTGTAGTTCCACCAAACTGCTTTAAAGGTGGGGTACTCAGAACTGCATAAATTGAATACATATCCTTGTTATCTGCTGTCTGTTCATATCATAGATACCACAATATGGATTTACAGTCCTGGTTCTCAGTGACATGGTTTATGAAAGAGGTTTTTCATATAAACCCGTCTTCCCCCCATCTGTCCTCCCTGCCCATTTGCCTAAATATACTTGCAAATATAAAGTGAATGCCTAGTGAATCATTTTGCACCCGAGGGAAAATACAAAAAATACAAAAACTCCAAATATATATATATATATATATATATATATTTTCCTGTAGTTTATTGAACTGATTTGGGATTATGGTCTTTGAAGGCAGAGTTTGTTGATATTGCCAAGACGATATGTCCAGATGAGAGAGGCCTGTTGCTACAGGCTCCACAAGACCCAAAGGACAGTTCTTGTCTCAGCACAGAGGATCAGTATCACTAGACAAATATATATGCAATTTCAGCTGCACAGGAGAGAGAAGTGAACATGCCCCTTGGGGGCAAAAAAAGCTTTCCTATGCTGTGTTTGGCTCCAGAAATGTCAGAGTTCTGTAGGAAAACAAAATTACTTGAAAAGTTGAAGTAGTAAAATTTAGTTGGCAACCACAACACTTTCAGTTCTTTAGTTTTCTTGGGTAATCAGTCTGTCCACTCTTGGAGATTTCCTATTAATTGAAGGAGCTGCCCATCTTATTTTTAGGTGTTTGGTAATAGGTCTAGCTCCATCTACTTCTTAGTTGGTTTACCTTTTTTTTTTTTTTTTTTTTTTTAATTTATTTAATTATTCTGAAGTTATTTTTTCAGGCCAAGCCTTAGCATTTAGAAATGCACTTAACATGTAGAATTATATGCCTACACGTAATAGTGAGAAGTAATTGTAGCTGAAATTCCCAAGAACTTTGGAGAAACATAAGAAAAATCAAAAGGCTACAGAAGTTGCAGAAATTAAAGAATTTTAAAATGTCTATATTGAAGCCCAATTCAGCTAAGCTCTGATGCATGTGCACAACTCTATGCACATTCTTAAATCCAGTGGGACCTCAGCATATGGCCAAGTGATTTGCTAAATTGGGACCTAATTAAGGACAATTGTAAAAGTAGCTGCTATTTAAGCAATTATGGAATCTTCAGTTAGATTTTGACTGGAACTCTGAAGTTAACAGCAAAGTCGCCTAAAATCAGCATTTAATCCATATATCTTCTTGCTTAAAACAAAAGACTAAGTAAAGAAAACATGCTACTATTAGATCAGCATTACTCACCACAATTTACAACATTATGTACTTCTAAAGGATTTAACAGATGTGTATTTAAAAAGTTACCATCATGAAAAGTATTTTCTATCAGTAAAAGGCAAAAAAACCCAGGGAGAAGTTACAGTGATATGTGCTCTTTGGATCACTTGTGAATAGCAGTGATTCCTTAAGACTGTTGACATTTTAAAGTCATCTTACAGTTATCTTACTCTGAAGTATTTACAGTGTGATGTTGTTACTTGCTATCAAATATACATTTATGAAACCATGTTAGAATTTAAGCAAAGATACAATTTTGTAACATGAAATAAAATGACTGAAAGAAGTAGTGCTTTGTAAGTTTTAGGCTTGAAACTGTTTAGAATCAAGGAGTTTTGATCTTGATATTTCATGTAATAACTATTAGTAAATATGATTACTTTTGTGATGCTTTGATATCTAATTTTTCTTTTGACTTTCATTTTTTACGCATTTTCAGTAGTTTTGTCATATTACGGAGTTTTGAGGCGATTGTATATTGTTGAGTGCAGATGAAAGTAAGACTTTTCTCAAGTTTGTCATAGTGCGTGATATTAAATTGAGGTGTAATATCTGGACTGCTTGTCCTCATTTTGCATTACTGGAAGTAAGCCTTGCAGTCATCACATCCTGTTGGTAGCTCCTCATACATGCTATCAAGAGATGTGTTTTGCTCAAATACCACTTCAAAGGTGAGAAATTGTTCAAAGACCATTTTGGTGGGGCCTAGAATAGAACCTCAGCAGATAGCAGATAGATAAATAATAAAACAAGAAATACTGTGGAAACTGCAGTGTAGCACTTCCTCAACCAGTTTAATTTTTGGCAAATCTATAAGTTAAAGTTCCTTTTATTTTTTTTTTTTTTTTTCTCTGCATGGCCATTAGCACCAATAACTTTGTGTGAGCTGGTAGAGGACTGTTCATTCTAGTGACTGGGATCATTCTGATCACAACACTGTAACTTGGCGCAGCTTGCAGTTTCCTGCAGTGTCGGAATATTCCCTTAAAAATCCATCAGACCTTTCCTGTTGCTGTGAAGGAGAATTATATCCTACCTCAGCCTTTACTTTTTCAATATTAGGGAAGTCAAACTTCTTCAGCCTTGCCTTGGGAGCCTTCACAGTCTAAGATCACGCTTTTGGTCCTTCTCTGTTTCTTTTATTTCTCTGTGAATTTTATTTTTCTGAAGAAGGTTGTCTAAGGCTATATAGGCAAAATATTTCACTGATACTTTCTATGTCAGTAATAGTTTCTGATCTACCAGAAGTACACTGCCTGGTATGTTCAAGAATGAGATTTGTCTGTTTCATCACTGTGGCACATTGGTTGTTGATAATCACCCAGGGATCAGCTAATAAACCCGGATATTTCTTCTCCTTTGTTATTCCCTACTTAGGAGTTCTTAACTTACATCAGCTACTCTTATTTATAGTCCCTGAGTGAGTGACCTTGCACTTTGCTCCATTAAAATTCATCATTCCTCAAGACCATCCTGTTCTTTCAGTGTGATGCTCAATCCTCTTCCAACTTTGTGTCATCACCATGCATGTTGGCCATTAATGTATTATTAAAAAAAACTGTTCCAAAACCTGACTCTCGATAAACTCTGCTACTAGTTTCTCTCCACTGCAACATTCCCTTTGTCCAAGAAAATGATACTTTTCATTCTTTATTTACTTACCTGTAAAATGAATATCTTCATATTTTACTACTGAATATATATATTTTTCATACTTCTTAGTATGTAAACTGACCTTTCAGAACTGACAGCATTGGAAGGAATAATTTTTAAATACCTGAGATAATTTTGAAAAAGCCATCACTGTTTTGTTGTCTATTGTATGTGCACTGAATTTATTTTTATCAACTATGGCCATGATTTTGACATTATATGCATTCTTTTATGCAGATCTGATATTTTTGGTTAAGTTATATAGTATATTTACTTTTCAGTAATTGCTAAGGGATATCATAAATGATTCCAGTACTCACAAAACAGGAACATTGATGGAAGTCAGTAGTTAAGATGCTAAGAAAAATGACAAAGCTTTACATGGGCAGGAAAGACTAGTCACTCACAGAAAGAACCTAGCCTGGCATCTTGGCTAATAGAGAATGGATCTGCTCAAAAAAAGGTGAGGGGCTGAATGCCTACTAGTGGGACTTCAAATAAGGAATCCAGAGAATTCATGACACATCATAATACAGAGGTTAATAGGCAGTCTTTAGCTTTGTGTCCTCAGACTGCTTGAAGATGTACAATGGCTGGAGATCTAGCTGAAAAAAACACTATCTTTAGGTTTTGATATCTGAATTACACCATGAAAATCATAGTTATGTTTACTGGAAGATTTTTTTTTAAAAATTATGTCTGTATTGAGTATTTTTGCAAAGAGTACATATGAAGTACTGAAATGACCTTCTATGTTTAAAAACGTCTAGTTCCCATTTTTGTTTTATGTTTTGGAGATCTGTTCTTGTTGCGTCAGAAATGAACCAAGTTTAACCACATGGAATTTTATTTGTTTACTAGAATCTATAAAAAACACAAAGAGAATTAGTTTTGAGTAGTGTTTGTGAACTAACTCAACCCTAAAACCTCTGCAGTTGTGTTAGCTGGAAGTTCTGCATATCATATGATGCTTTAAGAGACTTCAAAACGTGACATTAACTTCACCCTCTCAAGTGGTCCTTTAAACCCTTTGATTTTTTCCATGTTTTTTGTCTTGAGAATTCTTTTTGAAATGATTTCGAGTTTTTTTAGGCCTGTAAATAAACTTTAAGATGTGCTATTCCATCAGTTGCCCCATGTTACAAGCTGGTTTGTGGTTTTTAGTGTATCTACTTGCAGCAACCATCTGGTTTATCTCTTAGTTGTGTTACTTTGTAAATTACTAATTTTAAAATACACTGAATTATTATGACTTACAAAAATCTAGCAATTATCCAATTATAGAGATCTAGAAAATCATATGTTAAAAACTTTTTTTCTGTATAACTTTTCATGACTATGAATCAAAATGTGAAATAAAGAAAAAAAATCACAAGTGAAGAGTGCATGTTTGCATCTGCATATAACTGATCATGTCTGAGAGAAGCATAGATGATGTTAAACTTCCCAGGAGCAGGATCTCCTGACAGAAATGTGTCAAAAATAGAACAGTATCTGCCTTATTTTCCTCTGAGTGAGATGCAAAGATACACCAGGCTTTTGTGAGGAAGGTTACAGACTTTCCTAGTGTGCAAGTGATTCAAAGACATGCACATAATTTTAAAAATACTGATGAACTTCCTTACCTTTTTATTGTGTTCTCTCTATGCTTCATTGAACTCTCCTGGAGTTTTTTGTGCTCACTTTATATAAATTGATATTGTTTCCTTTATGAAAAGCTGGAGGTTAATTTAAAAAAAAAGTTAAATTTCCTTTAATTTAACATGTAGCAGGTTTCTTCCCCCATCTCCATTTAAGCTGGAAAGGATTCAAAGCCTGTTTAAAGGAATATGTAATGGAATGATAACTCTGCAGAAGAAGAATTAGTAATTTTTAATATTGAGAGGCAATTTGGTACAAGGTAAAGCAGCTCAGAGTACAGATTCCACCACTTTGGGCTAGTGTACAATCACTGAATTCAATTTTAAGAGAGCAAAGGTGATACTGAGCTTCCTTACTCTCTGCAGTGTAGGGTGTAAATGTCTACATCTGAGCTTGTCATCTAGACTCTGCATATAGTCAGCAGAGACAAATTCTACAGAGCTATTAATATCATCATCGGGTAGGCGTAGAAAATAAGTGAATTGTGACATAAAAGTGCTTATTGCTTAACATGGATTACAAAAAGATCACAGAGTGACAAACTCAAATGGCAACATATGCATTTTAAGTGTCTACATGTAAGATAAATGGTCTTTTTGTTCACCTGACTGAATGAACTGTAAACTATATGTTTATTAAAAAACGTTCACACTTTTTCCTTTATATTGAAAATGTGAAGCCAGACAAATATTTGAAACATTATCCATGTTAAATATTCTGTGTTTTCTACACAACTATCAAAATATATCATCTTCACTTTGAAAAACAAGATCTTCTAAAGCAGTCATAAGGGTTTTATGTGTCAATGGTTCAACTGTTAGTTTTCTGGTATATTTTGATTTTAGCAAGTTTTACTGCTGTATGCATCCTTCTGGCTCTCAATCCCAAAATTTGTTCATTCCTCGTTTCATTACCTAAAATTGCAGTCATTCTTTCATTCAGACTAATTAACTTAGAAAAGCATTATCTGAAGAAGAGTTATTTTTGCAGAAGTATTTGTGTTTCAGTATGTTTCTGGAAATTTTATTTCATGGTGGATTATCTTAGACAAGGAACAGAAGTCTTACATTAGCTATATTGATGAAATTTCTATGAGGAGTGAAATATATATATATTTGTTTTTCACCACCGTTCTCACTACGGCTTTGAAATGCTCTCTAGGCTTGGGGCAGTCGGCAGCAACACCAGTTCAGGAGAAACCTGAGGGTGAAAACCCAATTAGTTTTAAGAATAACTTAAATAACCAGTGAAGGTAGAAACTGTATGTTTAAATATAGAAATAGCTATATGTTCCCTTTCCTAAGCTCTGCCAGAGGAAAGGAAGACCATGTCATGTGGCTGAAAGAGCTTGAAAACGATTAACACCTTAAGTTGCCTCAGCCAGAGATGATCAAAGTCTTAACATCTCAGACAGTGCCACTACTAATGCTTCCCTCCAAGTAAATCTATTTAGTGGCAGAATCAGTCAAAAGACATAGCCTTCCTTTCTGTTGTCTGCAAGTATTCTTCCTTTCTGTACAGCTCGTGGGAAGAATTAGAGTTTGACCCTACTTGCTCCTTCCTAATACTCTTATGAATTAATGAAAAAAAACATGGTGTAAGTACAGCATTGAGTGCTTCAAGCTCAAAAAAAAAAAAAAAAAATAAAAAGAAAAAAGATAGCATTTATAGAAACCAAGTCATCAAAGTTCAGAGGCCAGAACTGTGCTGTTATTGAATGCTTTTGATAAGTTCTGCTTTGTGGTTTCCTTTGGCTGAAGTAGTTCATTTGCTTGTGTCACTGCCTCTCAGTGTGCATGGCTGGTATGAATCTCTAGTTTGATACAGTCTCTCCCACTCTATAATACAGTATTTTGTCTGTTTCCAAAACCTTAAGTATTGGGAACACTACAACTTGCTCTTTAAGTCACACTATTCTTTTAAAGTATGGAAACTAGAGTTGAAAATGACCCTTCTAACCATTAACATTAGTGATTTTGAAAGTTGATTGACCTAACAGAGACAGGTTTAAAGCCGAGTGAAAAGATATTTGACAGAGTAAAGCCAGCAGTGGAGAGTCTGTAGATCTGTGGCTTTGAGGGGGATGTGTAGATGAACAGGAAAATTCCAGGTGGTGAACAGAAAATTTCTGTACTAGTTTTCAGTCACAGGATCTTTTTCAAAATGTTATGTTTGAGATATTACTTTTACAAAATTGCTTTTCTTGTGCACTGTATGTTGTGCTGTGTTTGAAGTCCCTACAGGGACTTCAGTTTAATAACTGCACTGTAGGTCTTGTTCAATTCCTTATAACTAAATGCATTCAAATATTTGGGACTGTTGCTTTCGGTGGTTGCAGTTCCTGTGCTTAGTTCTGACTTACATGTAAGGAATTCAAAGGTTTAAATAGTTTGTCTGTTCTTTGTTGGACACATCTGTAGCCTAAGAGGATACAGTTTAATGCTCTTTGGGACTTGTTGGGCCCCTCCTGTTTCTTACTGTCTTTGCTTGTTAAGATTTCTTTGGAGATAAGACAGCTTCTGTTTAGAGCATGTGGTAATTGTTGACATTCCGAAGGTAGGTGTGATAAAACCTTTAGTATTATACTATGTGAGATTGTCACCTGACAAAGAAGTTTTCTCTGCAGATGATGTATATATCATAGCCTCAGTTATGATTTTAAAATTGAAGCAGTCATCAATATGCCAAAGCTAATTCTTGAGTCTTTGAAATAACAGAAGAGGGAAAGCTGCTCAGTTTAGTAGAAAAATGAATTGGTATCTGCCATGCTTGGTAATGAGGATTGCAACTATTGCTCTAGGCTTCTTGTGCCTCATATGAGTCACTGGCACCAAAGTTTTTCCACTGTTTAACTGCTGTGGTTTTAGGAAAACAGAGGCCACTTGTCTTTTCAAGACTTATTTCGGGTGTTTCAGGCAGTCTACTTAAATCGTATTATTTTAGCAGTAGTGATAAACACATAACGTGCTTCCATGGAGAGTGCCTGTGGTACCACACTGTATATATGCACAGATATAGCACCTGCATGTGCCCATTTATTGTAGAGTGGCATGCAGCAGCATTCATGTAATTTCCACTTTAATACAGTTTGCAATTTCTGCAGCTGCAGAAGCAAGGTCTTACGTGAGTTTAAATAATGCTTGACAGGAAAAGAAAGCATCAATATAAAGAAGCTTTTTTTGGAAGGAAGCTGATTTTGATAATTGTGATATGAATTGGTACTTCAGCTAATCTATTAGTAACAGATGTAGTGTGATCCGTTAGGACTTAGTTGGTGCTACATGGATTTAATTGTGATGCATTAATATCTGAGTATCTATGTAGTAGTTACGACGTAATTTGATGTTAGATTTTACTCTTTAGAGAATCGAATCAAATGTAATTTTCTTGTTCTTTACAAAAATAACCATGTTTAAAGACAGTTTTACATAAGAGCAAACTTTCTTTATTCCAGTAGCCCACTTACTTGAAGTTTACGTTCAGGGTTGCCTGTGTTTATGTATATAAACTGTAAACTGGATGGTTCATTTATATACCAAAAAAAGTGGTCTTTCATTGCCATTTTCTCTTTTCTTGTTTTAAATCTCACTGCTATTTTCAGTGAAACTCCATTATTTTATCTTGATGATGTGTGAGTGGATCTTGTTTACTAGGGAAAAAACCAAAGAAATAATGTCAGTATACAGTTTGATATCTTGTTGCGTTTCCTTTTGGTTAAAACTTCAGCTGTGTGAGGACAGCAAAAATGACTGTGAAAAGAGAATAAAGAAGGTCCTGAGGCAGAGGTGTCTATGATCTAGCAGTTCTCCAAAGTATATTTTAAAAAAAGAAATTCCTCTCATGTAGGATGCATCTAGTCAGTCTAGGGCTCACTAAGTTACAATGAAGTTTAATCCCATTTATTTTTTTATTTTTACCATGAATTTAGGATCATAATCTAGTTTTCATTCAGAATCTAGTACTTGAAAAAAGGTGGAGTCTTGAGTTATTTTAAACGATGTTGTTTTACATCTGGATGTGATGGCATGGAAGAATAATTAACAAATACAGATGAAATGGCTCTTCTTATGACAGATACAGTTTTAGGTTCATGAGAGTGTATGGAGACTTCAGTTTTTATTTTTAATCTTATTTAAGATGTCACTCTGTGACATCATTTATTTAAAGCTTGCAGAGTTCTTGCAAGGAAATGATAGTATTCTGGTGAGGTTACAGGAACTCCCATAAAATGTATTTTCAATCCTAACTTGTTTTAGTAAAGATTTTATCTGAAAATTTCCTAGGTGCTTGAACCAGCTCCAGCATTTAAATCTCATTGGCTCTGGGTTGGCATAACAGGAGGGGTTTTGTACTTCAGCAGGTATTATCAGACCAGAACTTCTGTCTTGCAGACATTCATGAGCTAATGAAAAGGAAGGAAGAAGGTGTTACATCTACACAGATTTGAAAATAATTAACAGGAATGGAGAAAGGGAAAGCTTTTAATCTTTGGAGTCAAGGTGCCTACATATCCTAGGTCTAGTGCCTTTTTGTGTAACAAAGGCTGATCTGGGATTTTTGTTGCTCTGTGTGGTTCAAGAGGAATAATTTCCTCTTTTCCTTGTAGTTTAGTGTTCTGTTTACCCTCCCCAGCCTCCTTTCCTCATATTTACAGAAAAGTGGGAGAGAAAGGGAAAAGGGTGGATAAATTTATCAGTTAAGTAGGCTGAAGAGACACAAAGCAACGTAGGTATTTATTTTCAAACCTTTCTTGTAACCACATATCTCTACAGATTTCTTATTGCTAGATTTTCCTAGATTCATACTGTTCATAAGAAGTTGAACCTTCTCTCTCTTATGTTCAGAAATATAAACCTTGTTTTGGATACGTTGTACAAAACTTAGCTTTAATTATGGAAATACTTAGGCTGATCTTGTGCACAGGCTGATCCCTCTTCTCCAAAGTCTTCCCTCCAGGAAGGACTGAATGAGACTTTTCCTCAAGCCAAAATTCATACAAAGCTTGTATTTGGAGATGTACATTTAAATGTCAAAGTGTTGATAAAGAGGACAGTTTGAAAAACAAATAGCCCAGAATAATGTTAAATAACTTTCTTTTTATTCCATTGCCCTCATTCCACTGGATTCCAACTGCATTCGATCTGCAATGATGTAAAACATAAAAATTCAAAGAGATTTTGGAAGAGGATCTCTTTTAAGTGGTAGGCGAAGTCCAGCCTTACTTTTAGAGTTGTGTTTGCTCCAGAACACTTCTACTTGTCTTATCTTTTTGAAATGTAATTTTTCAGATGAGCTGTTTCTTAGTACTGAGATAGGTCCTTATAGTATTGACTAGTCACAGAAGTGCTGTAAGAAGTTGATTTGGCCTAGATTGATATCTTCAGACTCAGAAAAGGTTGATTAAGTAATTTTAATGTTTAGAAAGATTTTTAGGTCTTAAACTAAAATAAATTCTATAGCAATTTATTTATTTTTATCTCAAAATCTCTTGCAAAATTAAATTTATAAATACTTTCAGTAAATTTCACATAAAAGAGAAAATCACATGTGAGATCTATTGAGAATTTTATGAAATGAACTCCATCTGACCCTGGAGTCAAGAAAATGCTCTGTAGGTGATGCTTTTTGTTGGGCCAGGTCTGAAGAAGTTGTAGCTTCATTCTGACTGCCTTTCATTTCAGCACAAATGTCCTGAGGTAGTTGATTGTCTTACAAAGCTTTAAATAGAACATCTGAACAGGTGGTTTGGGTTCAGGAAATAAAATAAGCTATATTAGTGTAGACAGGGAAAATTCTTTTCTCATTACACACTACTTGGATGGAATTAAGCAGACAGCTCATGCTGAGAAATTTGAAACTCAGAGAATGCAACAGTTAAAAAGACAGACAATAAATGTGGTAGTTATTCAGGGGTGGACCTAAACAGTCTACAGTAGAACAGCTAACTCAAAATAAGCAAACCAAAATAACGGACACCCCCGCCCCCCCTTTATGTTATCTTTGACAATGAAAATCTATTTTATAAACCAAGCATAGTGATGACTTCATTTCTCTGATTAAAGTTAGTCATCTGTTTATTTTTCCAGGGTTAGTTAACTTTATTCGCATGGGATTATGTTAGCAATTATGTTTAGAATGAAATCTCTCTTCATTTTTAAACAGATTTGGAGGAGGAGAGAAGAGAAAAAATATTTGTTTGCCACTCAGTAATCCAGTCCAAATGTTCAACAGTCCCTCTGTGGCAAGAGGCAGCATATGACTTTTAAGCTAGACTTGGTGCTGAACACATTTGAACAATAAAACCTTAGATCACTAATATTTGAAGTATTTATTTCTAATTTGCTCACCATCTGCTCTGAAATTCTTTGGTTTATATTACACATATTTAAAGATCCCAACACTTTTCATACTGAAATTAAAAAAAAAAATTCTTTTACCTTGGTCTAAGAAGTATCACTATGAAGCGTTACATGATCTCTCTAAGAAGTTCACAGATGTTTGATGTTGTATTTTCATTGTTTCATACCTTATCATCCTTATATTTGTTAAACAAAATTATTTTTGAGAAAACTAAAACTTTATTTTGGTATTTTTATGCTATCTTTTTTTTTTGCTAGGTAATTAACAATATAAAATGAGCCAACAGATTTAGAGCAGGCCTTCAGAGTTATTTTAGATGGTGCAGATACATTCCTATATTCTAATTTAAAAACACCCAGACATGAATGAATGTTGTGCATTAAATTCAGCACCTGATCACATACATGTTGGAAGGTATCCAGAGACTGGGCAAGCAAAGATTGCTACTTCCTAGTTGTGCCACCGAAATTAAGATTAACTCCCTAGAGAAGACAATTGAATTAACACAGCATGTTTTATGTGCAACAAAAAAACCCTAACCTGTATCCCTACTTTGCCTGTTAACTTTCAGAAGTGCAGTCAGGTACATACTACAGCATCTGGGAATAAGCTGATTTTTCACATTAAACATTTGTTGTCTTTTCTTAATTATATTTTAACGTTAAATTTTAATGGTTTAATTATGTGAACATTACCATTACACACTAAGAGAAATATTCTTACTCAATATGATGGCTGTTTTAAATGGTAGATTTATAATTTGTTGGGTTTTTTTTCCTTGTTGCTTAGGTTCTTTACTAAGCTCAGCTAAGCAAATTAGTGATGTTAAACAGAAAAATCCAAACCTGAAAATACTAATCATTTTATTTTAACTCTGATGTATGCTTTATGCATTTATATAAAGAAAACATTCATGCCATATCATTAGCAAACAAATAATAATCAGTCAGACATGAAGTATTAGTAAAAGACAAGAAGATTTTATGATGAAGACAGGAGAAATAATAGAAATTTGCAGAAGGGCTGTTGTTGTATCTTGTAAGGAATAGCTAGAAAATTAGATTAATCAAGGAGCAGACATTTGGAAGAAAGTTTGTGTGAATGCCTGACAGTCTTGCTCTTTCCCTCATTTCAAATGTTGGCAGGGTAGCATGCAGCTCCAAGGGAAATGTGCTCCTTTCATACTTGAGTAATTGATGAATTGTATGCAATATGCAAATGAGAATCCATAAATCTTATGAATGACAGCTTAATTTATGTGAGCCTTAATGAATGCAGGATTAGATTTTAATTAAATATCCTCAAAGGCACCCTGAGTAGTAGGGTTTTTTAGGCCTTGTTTTTTTGAAGACCTGTTTCACATGGAGTGCATTTTATGAAAGAAGAAAATCAGGCAAAGAACTTAGTAGAAATGTTTTTGTGTTTTAATGATAAGCATTTTTGTGTTTTGTGAAGCAAACAGTACTTCAACTGATAATAAACACTGAACAGAATATCTACAGATCTTTTTTGTACTTCCTACAGAATTTCCCAAATTTGATTACCTTTAATTGCTGCTGGCTTCTGATATTGTATGCTATTTTTAATTACAGGAAAAGTTATTAAAACTTTTCCAAAAATAAACAGTGTCTGCAGAAGAGTTTATTAAACTTTGATTGGCTATATGAATGTTTTAAATGCTAAATCTAATTCCACTAAAACAAGGTGTTCCCACCCCATTTTGAAAATTGCATCTCTAGACAATACATAATGAGATAAAATGATAAATAACGCAGAAGGTTGTAAATAACATTTAGCAAGCAGAATTCTAAGATAAAAGTGTTCTGCAACAGTGCCTGCTATTCCCAGCTGTCTTTGGAATAAGGGTACTGATCCTGTTCCTCTCACACCTGTTTTAAATTAGCTGTTAAGAATGTGGCAAGAATCTGCTTGAATTGTGAGCAAAAGTTGAGCAAACTTCAGAAATACAGGCAGTGAAGTTGTGCAAGATGTGGTTCTTCAGCCTTATTTCACTGATTGAGTTTGTCTGTGTTACTTGGTAGTGTTTCCATGGCCAAACCACCAGTCCCTTCAGGTGATTTTCTACTGGCTTTTAACTCCTGTAAATACCACCAAAAGAAAAGATCAGAAGTAGTAGCAAGAACATGGAGAAGGGTAAAAAATATTGGTCTCTTATGGTTAATGAGTAGGTAGAGAGGAGTCCTGCACATCCTTTCATTTCTGAGACAGACCTCTTCAAGTCAGCTGTGGGCAGGGGTGGAGAACTGCTGGGAGAAGTGGCCTGTGTCACAGTGCAGCAGGGCTTACTTCTTCTGGATGTTCCTGACTGCTGGGAGCTTAAATAAAGAGCTTCACAAGAATTTCAGTAGAAGAAAGTGTAAGACAAATTGACGAGTCCCAAGAGACCTGTGACATTCTATTTTAAGGGGAAGTCAGGTATGAAATAGCTGAACAGTTAATGCAAAGCTGTAACCTGCTGCTTAAAATGCTATCAGTGTTGGTTTAATTCTGGCAAATATGATGCTTAGAAAGGGTTCTTGAGGGTGTTAAGAGATCAGACCTGGAAGTCTGGATCTATACTTCACAAATAAGTAGAATGAATATTGTTAATGGGCATTAGATAAATATGAAGTCCTGGACAAGGGTCAGTAAAGCTTCTTGGTGGATGACCTTTCTAAAAGGTTGGTGCATATGCAGGAAAAGGCTGTCCAGTTGATAAAACTTTCTTGGATTCACCAAAAAAAACAAAAGAAAAAAAAAAGAAAAAACCAAAAAAAGATTAGCAAGGTTTTTCAGCAGGGAAATTATGTTTACCATGGGTCATTCAGAAAATAGCTGGTTAAAATGTAGGAAATTGACCATTTTTTATTTGTTTTGTTTGCTAGTTGGGAAAGGTCTTATCACAGAGGGCCATGAGACTACAATGCTGATCTGTGTTTTTCAGTATCTTCATAAATAATATGGCAATGAAAGGAAGTAATATTACATTAGGAATTAAACGTTAGAACTTCTCTGACTAAAGAAAAGATCTCTGTAGTTGAGAAGAGGGGGGAAGGCTAAGACTGAGGTCTGTAAAACCGGGAGTGTAGTGAGAAGGAAACATTCTTCTAGTAAGAGAATTAGGTGTCATCAAATGAAACGAACAGATGGTAGATTTAACAAAAGAATGTCCCTGCTTCACACAAGGAATACTTAAGTTTCTAGATATACTGACACAGGATATTGTATGTGCCAAAAATTGGTAGAGTTTCAGAAAATCACAATTTAGGTCAGAAAAATTCCATCCAAGATGCTGAAAGACCACTGCACAAGGTTCTGATTACTGGAAGCTGGTAATGTATCCTTCTGGTACTGTATCACTACATGGTTTTCCTTTTCTAGAGAGTTCCCTTTAGGCAGCTAGTGATGGTCATCACAAGGGACAGGATATCTGGGTAGGTGACTCTTTGGTTTCACCCAGCATGGTTACTGCGGTATGTGTGGTAGCCCTTGTGTATTGACGGACATGCACGGGGCGTAAAGAGAAAGCATAAGGCATTTGTGACTGAGTGTGCATTCTAAAAATCCTGCAAGCAGAGGAACTCTCAAATTGTTTACTGGGGAGAGGGAGAGACAAAGTGGGACTGGCATGGAGAGTAGCATATTTGGAAAAGAATGTATTTGTTGACCACTGTCCAAATATAGATGATTGCTGTCTAATTATCAGGACACAATTAACAGGTCTGGCAAATGCTTAAGTAGGAAGTTTGAATGGATATTTCAAACAAAATTGCAGTGTGAATGATGTATATTATTGGACAGTTGAAGGAAAAGAAAGGCAAGAGCAAGGGGTAAAAGTGATTTTCATTTATGCGCTCTCGTTGTCCTCTACTAAAATGGAACCTATGTGTGTCCTTTTCAGAACTGTAAGTAGTTTGCAGCCCTTTTATCTTTTAAAGACAGGTGTCAGAAGACATCTTTCTTCAATTATTTTACTAGAATACTGACATTTTCTTTTCACAGACTTTTGGTGACTGTGTCAAGAAAAGGGTGTATGAGTCCCTTCAAGAACTTAACTAAGCAGCTTCAGTAATGACCCCATGTCTAGTAATGAACTAGCAAAAGGTGGGGAGGGAAGATGATCGAGCCATGTCAGCATTATACAAGCTGTATGAGCTACTTCAGACATGGCTTTGTGTTTACCATGTAGACTTTTATAATGCTTTTTAATGAGCTTTGAATGATTGTTTACCGTTATTTGCCTAGAGATTCCATTCTAGCTAGTGACTTCCATTTGTGAAATAAAAGTCATAGTTAGAGAGAAATGAAAAGTCCCAACTTCTACACTGAACTAGTTAACATACACTTAGATTGGTTTTGTTAGTGGATGCATTTAAATAGAAGGACCACTAACCTCCCTAGGGAAATAAGTTTTTGGCCATTGAAAGCTGTAATTGTTTTCCATATGAAGATATATATCTATATATGTACTATATATATAGAGTAATATATTCATTTATCGGTCTTGTTATATTTCTTCCTAAGGAAATTGTAGAAAATCATAGAAGAATTTTGAAGCCTTTAGCTAGAATTTGTGCATATATGGTACATGTATTTTATTCTCTTGTTTTTATTTACTTGCTCTTTCTATGTTAAATATGAAAATGAACTTTGATCTTAAAAGTAGAAAGGATGGATGAAGGTGAAAGAAAAGGGAGATTTTTGACTTCATAGTTACGAGGTACAAATAGAGTTCCACAAGTTAAAATGTCTCTGTAATCATATTTTACAAACTGTAATATGCTACAATTTGCATCAGATTCACTGCCTACAATGCATAGTTTTTTTCAAGAAGGCCTGCATGAAGTTTATAACAAAAAAATTGTTTAAGTGGAAATACTTAGGGATTCCTTGCAAAGCACGAATTTTGTCTTGTGAGAGGAATCAGGCCCAGTATATCTGCTGTAATTGTGAGAGGTAATTATAAGATCTCCTTGAAAAGGACGTTTTTACAGATCTCGATTTGGCTTTCAGCATTTATGAATTTGAATTGACATCCTCAGCACAGTGCCAATTCCGCATGACTAGATTCATTCCACAAACGGAGTTTAAATGGCTGCATATGTACTGCTAAACTCACCAGGGCAGGGTTTTGTGCAAGTATCAAATTGTTACCCTGGTGTGGTTTTGGGAAGAAAGTGATTTTAGCTGTGTTGTGCTTTTTGGCATCCCAACCAGATAGTTAAAATGATCCGGTTTATTTACCAGTATTGTTGCCAGGTCGTTTTAGACAGGTTAGTTTTAGCTGACCAGGGAGCTTCTCAGGGCAGAAGAATCACTCTCCTGGTTTGCATCGAGTGAGAAGCCACCAATTTTTTCTGGTCTCAAAGAAAAAGGTCTCTGCTGTGCCTGTCCTTGGCTGTGGGGGGAGCAGAAAGATCTCCACACTGCTTGAATCCCTCAGCCTCTAGATAACACGTCTGGGCTTATTTACCATCTGGCTGAATTTCCACTAGAATGAGAATTTATAGACCACTCCTCCTGATACATTTCTTTCAAAATCCATCCTTTTCCCAGTCAAAAGAAACATAAAAATTTTTGTTTTCCTCAATCAGTTAGTAAACTTCCTCTTCGTTAGCTGAGAGTTTTACTAATTTTCCTGAGAGGAAGCCTGGGAACTAACTGGAAAAGTAATTGTTCTCTCTTCTTCACCACTGGTGAGACTGGAGCATTTGTTCCAGTTCTGGGCACCCCAGTTTGAGAGAGGTAGTGGAGCAAGTGCAGGGAAGGCCACCATGGTGGCTGGGGGCTGGAGCACACGTCCTGTGCGGATGGGCTGTGGGAGCTGGGCTGTTCAGTGTTAATATCAGTGAGGAAACAGAAGGATTTTATTGAGGTCTCCAGCTGCCTCAAGGAGAACTCTAGGGAAGATTTTTTTCAGGTGGGATGCTGCAAAAAGACAAGGGAACCAAAGTCCTAGGTTGCAATAAGTAGAATTCTATCCATAGACAGCAGGAAAAATAAAGTCACTGTGAGAGTCATTAAGCACTGGAACATATTGCTCAGCATGGTAGAGGGTTTTCTAGCCCTGAAGGTGTTGAAAGCTCACCTGGACAAGGCCCTGAGTAACCTGTTCTTGTTATTTTTTCCCTGAACAGGGTTTGAACTAGATGACCTCCAATGGTCCCTTCCAAAAAGTTCAATAATTCTGAGTCAGAATCAAAGAACCATTAAGGTTGGAAAGGAGATCCAAGATCAAGTCCAGCCTTTGACTGAGTACCACTATGCCCACTAAACCATACTGTGACAGAATAAATCTGCCTTGTGCCTCCTATACTTTTCTTCAATGATTTACAGCCAATTTCCATTCAAATTCACTTTTGATTCTACTTCTCTATTTTAACAATAAAAAGTTAGTTTTGGTAAGTTTTAAGTGTAACACAGTATTTTGTGGGATGAAGTTACAAGTCTGTAGTTCTTAGGTGCCTTGTAAGTCCATCTTCTTTCAACTTTGCATGTAACAAGTTACAGCAAACAAAAATTGAATCTCGTTTTGTTGAACTTAGCAATTTTTTAATGTGTGCAGCTTTTAGATGGGGAAGAATAAGCAACTATACTCATTGGAACATGCTATTCCAGATGTTTGGAGTATGTGTCTTGATTTGCATGCATTATCTGATTGATTACTTTTTCTCTAGGCCTCAGTATGTTCACTTCTAAAGAGGTACGTGCTACTGAGTTGCTTGATTTAGCATTTGATTTTGCCTTGATGGGATTGCAAACATGGAATGTGTTCTTGCGTACGATAGTATTGACAGCCTACAACATATGCATTGCATGTAAAGGATTTTGAAAAGTTGTCTTAGGTGTTAATGGCGATGGTAAAGTGTCAGAAGCCACCTAATAATCTGATCATAACTGACAATAGAGATGCTTTTATAATATTTACAGAACTCTGATAGCTGGATTAATATGGCAGTTGCATTTTGAGCACATGAAAGAAATCTATCTGAACAATTGTTAGCAGTGATGGTCAATTAATGCAGATTCTTAATGGAAATTCAAGGAGAATGCTGAAATTTAAAGAAGTTTCAAGGCATTATAACAGGTATAGGCAGTTTTGTGAAATTTTTTGCAGTGACTTAAGTATTTTCATAGATAGGTCATAGTGTCCCATGTCTTCACATACATACCTATTTTAATTCAGCAAAAAATGAAGCAGGTAGCTTAAGTCTGACTTAATTTATACTCTCAGTACTAATTTCAGTAGATAACTATGTTTTTATATATCTTCTTTACAATTATCTTTGTTGGGTGGTTTCCTTTGGCTTTGGAAAAGATACACTGATGTTAGAATTGGTCTTTCATTCTCCTAGTTAGATGTGCTGTGGTGCTTGAATGTACTCCAGTGCCAGTGGCTACTCATTTTTTAATTTGTTATTTAATGCCAGATCAGCATTTTCTAATGGTGTTTGTAATGTATAACCCACCATTATATTACTATTGTTGTCAAAACTGAGAATCAGACCCAAGCAGTGTGGGAGACACTGAAGGAACCTGAATAAATCTAATCAGGATCTGACCCTATCCCAAATGCATAGCAAATTACAGTGCTTTTCATGATCCCTCCCTTCTTACTTCACTTCTCTATGAGTTTTGGAAACATGCATGTGGTGTGCATAACTTCAGTAATTAAGAATTTCACTGATTTCAGACACATCATATCTCATACTATAGTTACAGCCTTCCAGCTGTTTAGTCAATGTGAATACTCACATCGATAAAAGTAGAATTAGTAGATTTTATTAGAATGTATAATATTCCACAAACTGGTGTAAAAGGTAGTCAGAACAAATAGCTTCCAAAATATGTTAAAAAAAATCAGCTGGTGATCCTGTTTTGGCGATTTTTTTTTTTCCATTTAAAACAATATAAATTAGCTCTAATTCTGTTGAGCACAAATAAATAAAATTCATACTGCAGAATTGGATCCAGATGACAAAACCAAAGCCCTCAGTCTTGTGAAAATGCTCCAGAAATTCTCCTCTTTAACCTACAACATTGATAACACTTTCAGGTGCTGGCTAAAAGGAAGAGCAGCACTTTCAGTGTGGTTGTGTTCTGCATAGAGTGGAAAGGTTTGTGAAGGTCTGATCTGTAGCTTTGTTTTCATTTACACTGACAAATGGCAGATATGTTAGTTATGCAGAAGTGTTAGGTTAGAAGGTTTGAAGCATTTGTTGAGTAATCAAAATGTAGTAATTATACGCACAATTTGGTGGTTTTAACGACTCTTGACTTGCCTGCATCATACAGGACTTGGCTGGCGCCAGGTGGACTTGGCAACAGCTCTGAAAGGTATGAGTCATGGGAATAGTTGGCAGATTCCAGAGATACTAGTATGTATCTGAGAAGAAAAAAGTTCTTGACCTCTTTCAAGAAAGGCAAAGGGAATATAAAGATCAAAAGTTAGAACCCTTTTGCCACTCAGTTTTGTTGTGTTTTGAATTTCACAACATCACGGATTACCTGCTTGTTCAGTGGCCATGTAAATTGAAAGTAAAGACTTAAAAATCAGGTTACTAACATTGCTAAGGTAACTGTTGTTTTGCAAGGTCATGGTGGGTTGTGTTACCCATTGTGGACATCTGGCTGGTACAATATAATGATTTTGTTTTGGGATTCTCTTTAAATGGAATATTTATAACTGTTGTAGGGCAGATGATTTACAGAAGCTGTAAACTGCTATGCAACTGCCATTGGCAAAAGACAGCTGCTGCTGCTGTAGGCAATGTAGGAATACCTGCTATGATTCACTTAGAAAGTGTTACGAAACATAACCTTAGAAGATCTGTTCACAGATACATATAAACAAAGTTTCAAGGACATGAAAAAATTCAGTCTTCTTGTAACTATTGTTTCAAAGCAGGCAAAACAATAATTGAGCAAAAGAGATATTTGAAAAAAATTAGATACAAGGCAGGTGAATACAAAATTAAAAGCCAGTACTGCTTACCTCATCTATTTCTAGTTACAGAATCACAGAATGGTTGGGGTTGGAAGGGTGTCTGGAGATCATCCAGTCCAACCCCTGTGCCAAGGCAGGGTCACCCAGAGCAGCTTGCACAGGATGACGTCCAGGTGGGTTTTGAATGTCTCCAGAGAGCAAGACTCCGCAACCTCTCAGCAGCCTGTTCCAGTGCTCTGTCACCCTCCAAGCAAAGAACTTTTTCCTCATATTCAGAGGGAACTTGCTGTCTGTCAATTTGTGCCCATTGCCCCTTGTTCTGTCTCTGGGCACCACTGAAATGGGTCTGACCTCATCCTCTTGAAACCTGTCCCAAGATGTTTGTAGGCATTGATAAAACTCCCTCTCAAATTGTCTCTTCTAAATAAGTGAAATTAATGTTTACTTTATATTTTGTACATGTCTCTTGCTCTAATACTGAAGCATTCTTGAACGTACTGTTTACTAGTTAATTTATTAAGAATTTGATAATCAGGTTTATGCACTGTTCTTTCATAGGCATTGTCTCACAACCAGCAATGAAAATATGATGTATTAGAAAGACTAAATTTTAAATTTTGTATCTGTGGGACAGTGTGGTCAAACAGGTTTTATATAAAATTTTGGATACAAATTGTTATTCCATGAAGAAAAAGCTTGATTTCAGCTTTGGGAAAACATATTTATTACCAGAATGAGTAAATAAAAAACCCCAAAACTTTTATAGTCCTAAGGTTTCAATAGACTAAAAATATATTAGTTTTTTATATTCCATTCTGATATTCTGATTATATTGTTGAATCATGGCTGCTTCAATTTACCTCTATCTAATTTCTTACGTTTTCACATGAGCAAAAAAAAATATGTCCCAAATATCCTTTAGGATAGGTGCCGATTTATTGTAATTGAACTGAAATATTAAAAAAAAGCCTATGCAAGTGTGTAGGAAGATATTGTGCCCTCAGTTTTTTAAAAAAAGACCCTTTGGTTAATGGAGAGCCTTGCTTTAGCATTATTGGTATAATACAGCTCACTCAGTTCCTCTTAATCGATTTGACCACGATAACGGAACTTTTTTTTTTTCCATGAATTTTCTTTATTGTTTTGAAAAATGTATGAAGAATGCATTTGGTGCTTTGCATATGTGGTGATTTCTATATATACTACAAAATGCTGACAGGGTAGTGATAAATTTGCTTCTGGCATTGAAGGACTGTATCTTGAGGGGACTTTTCTTCTTTGGTTCTTTATTCACAGAATGCTATTAGTATTGTTTGTTACAATGTAGGATATTTATAACAGGAAACATCTGTGGAGCGTAATAAAGAATAGTTTTCATAAAGCAGTTTTACATTATCCTTCTACCAGTATCTGATAACAGTCACATTTATCTGGGTGTAGGAACGTTCTGACAGGTGTAAGGGATAACTGATTGATATAAACTCACTACTGCATGAAAATGAACCTTTTGATAAAGACATCTTAGTTAGAACTGATAAGTAAAGTACAGAGAACATAACTGTCTGCTATTATGTATCATTTTATTACCTTTATGTTGATCTTGATCTTTTAAATGGATAGTAAAGCATTGACAAAAGATGACTGAATATAGACATTTGTATAATGTACCTTTAGCGGGAGCATAATCTTTAGATCAAGGACAACTTAACAGGCAAAGGGCTCATAATTCATTAAAATAGAGACACTATCTAGTTCATAACATGGAAAACTTAAACAATGCAGTATTCTAAGGATTCAAAATTAATACTTTTTCTGTTTTTTTAAAATATAGCTCTACTTACATTTTGATGGATTGAGAAGCAGATGAAAGTGTTGGCTAAAAATTAAAAATAGTTAAGAAATTTATTTCCTGTTTTATCAGTTCCCAGAGCTTTTATGGACATATCCACGTTAACATCTCTCTGATATTAAGTTTTGAGCAGATGGATGCTGTGAAAATTATTACTTCATTTATAATGATAAGATAGAAATAAAAGTGTTTCTCCACTTCTGTTTTTTTCTGGGAACATGTTCTGGCTCTTAAGTATTATTAACACAGTATTCTGGTGTTTTAAAGAAAAAAATAAGTGGAAACCTATGCTAATCTAACATCCTATAGAATCTAGAAATTGTTGTCTGGATTAAGAAATAGCACCTTAAATCAGCCTGTTGTTATCATGGAGTAAACATCAGGAACTTTAATATTTTGGTAGGTGTTGATTTAATTTAATATAGAAATAGGATCATTAAAATTAGCGGAGAAAGTTGCAATTAATAGGAAAATGTAATAGACCAAAGCACAATGAAAACAAGTAGATACCTAGAGTATTTTATCATATGTTAGATATTATTTCAATATGTTTGTGTAAATGGATGTAGTCAGACAACATTAATTTATCCATATTTAATAAAAAAATACAGGAAATCGAGTCCTCTATGCTATAACTAGAGTTCGTATTTGCAATTTACTAATCATGCAATGAAACAAATACTGTTTTTTGTCTGAGGCTAGAACCTTAACAGCTTAGTACTTGCTACTAAGGTGGAAAAGTCAATGATGAAGTCTAAAAATTATTAATAGTTTGTGCTATTTCTTAACCACTGGTAGTGATAGTTTTTTCAACTTTAATTTCTTTTGAAAAAAGTAAATTTGAGAGGAAAAAAATATATTTCCCATTGTAAGCCTTGATGAACTTAAAAACATTGTTTTAAAATAGTACAATTTTAATGCTATGTATGCATAGATAAATATTGTATTTATTGCCAGCTCATCAGAACCTGCTAGATTGCAGGTAATCTGATTCTTTTATTTACTGTGTTTTCATTTTAAATGAAACTAAGAGTATGGTTTTATGAAACATACATAGGGTCTGTGCAATGAAAGTGGCCTCTTCAATCACTGGTAGAACCATGACGTTTTATTTTTAATGAAAGAAATTTTCTGTCCTAAACTTAAAGGAATTTATGCACATGATTAAGCAATTTCTTGAATGAGGGCCTTCATTTTTACCAGCAGGGTACTTCATATGAACAGTAGTTTGTGCTGTGTAATTAAAACATGTTATCAGATTTGGCTTAATTAATGTTAAAACAAAACAAATGCTTGATGCCTGCTTCAAGGACATGAAAAAAAAAAGCTTTCCTGCTATTCTTGATTTGTCACGTTGTGCCAATGTTGAAAATGAATGAAGTATGTTACTTGCCATAGTGACAGATTCTTTTACCTGAAATGTTGTTCTGCATATAGCATGTGTCTGAAATCAGTTGTTCATATGCTAGAGAAGTCCATGTACGTCTTGTATGCAAATTATTATCTTTTAATCTGTTTATGAATACAGCAAGGTTGAGGTAGCAGAGGTCTGAAAAAATTAACATTGCATTATCTTTGTTTTTTGTGGGGTGAAAACTTCCAGAGCATGCTAATATTAATTGTGGTTAATTTTCCATATTTTTATGGCAACTGAAAAAGAGGGGGGTGTGGAGTTGCCTCTTCAATAATATACCATCTCTGTCCAAGATGCTACATCAGCGTGTCAGTGAAATTTTCACATTTAAGAAATGACTGTATGATCCACCTCACGTGACTCTTATCTCTTCTTCTCCAGCGGCCAGTAGTAAAATTTGACTTGCATGAAATGGCAGGAGAACTATGTGACTGGTTATAAAGGTTGCTCGAGAATCTTTGAAACCTATCAGCATATACATAATTCACATTACTTCTTTTGGATCTTGATCCTTCTAATACATGTTTAGTATGTGCGTGTTGTTTTAGTATTTAAGTTCTGAGCCCAATAACACAAGTGACATAATACATTATTTTTAAAACTATGGAGAACTATGCTGATAAACTCCGTTTTTCACGTCACAGAAAGTATCATGACTGTTGGTGATACATGTAGACTTGATAAAAAGGCTGAAGTCTAGAGAAACAGAACAGCTGATTTTTTTGTTGCACTAGAAGTCCTTGTCCATTTAATTAAAGAATGAGGCTTACCAGACGTGGGAATAGAGGACTTTAACGTACATGGTGTTAATCTGACAACTTCAAAGAAAATGAAAATTTTCTTCCAAAAATGAAGGTTTAAAACACAAAAGAGGAAAAACCTAAACAAGCACAAACTAACTCTTTATTGGGGAAAATATTTTTGAATTTTCAAAATGGAATTCAGCTTTTTGAAATAATTTCTTTCAGAAAGAGATATAAAATCCTGGTTTGCAACAATACTGATCCACATCTCTGTAACATATCATTAGAATGTTGGCACATTTTAAAAGTGAAACTTAATGAGAAAAAAGAAAGAAAGAAAAAAGAAAATCCTTTAAAAGTATAGATAAAAAACAAACCAAAACCAAACCACAGAGATGATATTTTAGATTTCTTTAGTGGAATTGCATCCTGGCAAAAGCTGATTAGAATAAGTGAACCTCTCCTGACCATCAACTCTCACTGGCTTAGAAGCTGAATGCTGGAAGTATAACATGTATTAGCTTTGGTGCTTTTTTTCCCCCTCTTTTTCCTTTTTTTTTTTTTTTTAATATATATATTTACAGGTCTTGGCAATATCTGAGAGACCTTGTTTTCATTTCTGGTCACCACCTCAGCAAACTAATCAATGAGGCATGAACTGCTATCTGCAGAGAAAGAAATGAAAAATAAACCAGAGATAATCCTTCAGTTAAAAGGTTATTCTGTGCGATAAAAGCTATTTTGTTAATTTATTTACTTACTGGTACAGTGAGATAAAGTGAGGGAACAATTAGGGAATTCTAGTTGAAAGGATTTAAAAGGGCAATGACGACTTAATATTTTAGGTTATTTGATTGACAGTATAGTTACACAGATATCTTAAACTAAAAAACCAGTTTTCAGTGAATCAAAATTCTGTTCAGGTCAATTAGTATTTTCAGCTATTAGTATTTTCTCTACTAATCATATCTTCATGCTCACAAATATTTTATTTTACATGGTAATTTGTTTAAATAGGAATACTAAATTGTTTGTCTAAAGTGTCTGCAGTAATATTTTTTTCATATTTTATCCTTATTTGCATATTTTCTGTTCTTCAGAAAGTACTGATATGCATAAAAAACTTCATTGTTTTTGACCTATATGTAATCTAGTAGAGTGTATTTGTAGTTTGCAGACTATTATATGCTATTAAATTTGGGTTAATAAGCTAATTAAAAATTATTTTACTACTCAGATGGTTATTTCTGTCTATAAACACCAAGTCTAAGAAAATGATTAGTAAAATCTTTGCCTAACATGTTGCAGCAATTCTTTTTTTTTTCCCAGTGTCTTGTTGAAAATTTTAAAATTTAATTTATTTATCAAATCTTCCTAATGTGCAAGTTTGCATTTTGGTTTGTAATTCTGATTAGTTGTAGACAGTCTTATAACAAAACTAATGCTTTGCCTGCACCTCTTTACCAATTCACAGACATTTTGAGAAGCAGAGATACATAGAGGTATCTGTCTCTCTTCAATTTCAGGAGGGTTTGATCTATGCTTGGGAAAAAGTAGCACAGTGAGCAACCCCTTCACCTTTTGGAAGTGGACAGTACTTTGTAGCATTCTGTATATGCAGAATAATCTGCTTTAAAGAGATTCAGACTGTAGTTGTTGATATGTTACAGCTTCTGTCATTTTACAGGACTGAGGATTATCATTGCCAAGAAATTTTCTGTTTCTCTTTTGGATTTTCATCTTTTCATCTGCATGAGGATTGGTCTTTCCTTTTTTTGTTCTACTTGGAGAGCTGTTTTTCACTCTGCTCTTCTTTTTCTCACTTCCATTTTTATGAAGCCCATTTTTTTCCAAACCTTGAAATTTACACCTTTTTTATTCTAGCGTAGGAAGAGAAAATATTTTATGTTGCTCAGTTCTATTCTCTAATTTCTTACAAGTTGTAGAGACATTGACCTATGTGTTGCAAGTTAGAAGCAATTTTTGCACAGATGGGTTGACCAGACCTCCTGTGAGCTATCTGGGTCTACTACAGTTACCACAAAAATCAAAGGGAGGAAAGGGCTCATGGCCATTGTTGCCAACCAACAATGGCACAGTAACCATGCTGGAAGGGTATCAAGCAAGTCCTCTTTCATGTCAAATCCAGGCAGTGGAAACTGCAGAAATTTCAGTGCAACCTTTGCGCCACACTTCCAGCACAGAGGCTCTTCTCTGTTTGCTCGCTGCCTCCACCTCGTGGAACGGGCTCACCTGCCGCTCCTTACAGTTTTCCAAAGTGATAGAGTCAGGAGGGGTGGAGCAGGTAAGTTCAACTTGGCTAGTGGGAGTCAGAAATGGTCAAGCCCATTTAGAATTAATGAAAAAAGTGAAAAGAATGGGCGGCTGAATAAGAAAACCCAACATGCTTGGAGGAGGAGGGTTATTATAGAGGAAGTCTGGAAAACTGTGTGAGAGGACATCTTTCAATCCAGTAGTCAGTGGCAGCATTGCATAAAGCATGTCTTCTCACTTGTCCCTCTCCGTTAAAACATCTTTGTTTCATATTTAAGATCTGTGTTTTTTCTAACATAATCATTCATATTTATGTTAGCACCATTGAGTGTTGGGTGTCTTGCAAATACACTAGACCAGAAGCTGTTCTGAAGGACTAGTGCTTGACATCTCCAGGCAAACAGGATCCTAATAGAAGGTATTGCTGGTACACATATATGCTCAAGAGACTAATATTCAACATTTACATTGCAGCTATAAACTACCAGATTTGGGTAGTTTGTGTTACACTTTGTGCAATACAGCATTACACCTGTTAGACTGTGATTTCATTGTTTGAAAATTCACATGCATATGCAGAGTAGAGTTGCAAAAAAATTTGAGGCTAATTTGACTTAAGCATTTTCAGTGATGGGATTTCAGCAGAAGTTTTAACAGACTCTGATCCTTAAACAAGTTTTAGCAAATATAAAAGACCCTTTTGAGCTAGAGATTGCATTTTTCTTCTGGCCAGAGTGGTCACACGCTTGTTTGCAGCCCAAGTGAAGTTCCTACATATCATTATTGTGAAGGATTTGATCAGTGTGTCTGCAGTCTAAGTGGAGTGGCCACCACCTTTGAAAACAGGGTTACAGAAAGAGAAGAAATACAAAGATCAGAGAATCTTAAAATCATTCAGGTTAGAAAAACCCTTAAGATCATTAAATCCAGCTGTAAACCCTACACTGCCAAGTCCACCACTAAACCATGTCTCTAGGCATCATATCTGCAGTTTTTTACTCACCTCCAGGGATGGTGGCTCAACCACTTTTCTGGGAAGCCTGTTCTGATTCTTGACAACTCTTTCAGTGAAGCAGAGGTGGAGACCTTTTTCTGTCCCATTGCCGTGGCTTAGTGGTCAAAATGAGATTGGGGGACCTACTGGGTAGCAGTAAAATTCTCTGTCTGAGAAAATGCAACAAGCTGGTCAGCAAGAAGACTAGTATCACAAATAGACACTCTTCATCTCTGTTGAAGTTTTTCAGGTAGATGGAAGGGAATGAAAGATTTCTTGGACAAGAGAAAAAAATGAGCATGATACTGTGTCATGATAAGGGAATTTCAGGAGAAGGCAAAAAGTTTAGTGCTGATCTGTGCTTAAATAATGTTTCCATGTAAACTAAGCTAAATCTGTAGAGTACAGCCAGAAATCCTTCACTCAGATGAATGGTCTTGCTAATGTTACTTTTTTTTTCCCCCCTCTCTTCATAGTTTAGTAGATCTCTCAGTCTCTTCTTCACTCTCAACATTATCATCCTGACCTGCCTAGAGGATGATGATTATTTTTCATTGTAATAGAGTGAAGTTGTATGGCTCTGCTTCATCTGAAAAATTCTTTCTGTGTGTTTCACATTCTGCTGAAGTAGTCTATAGTTATGATGATTGCGTACAAGTTGGTGACTGTTCCTCTTTCTGCAGTAGCTGTGTTAAAGGTTAAAGCCACTTAATAGTTAGGTGACTATGGTCTCTATACAAGAACCACTGTAGCCCCAAACACTTCCCCAAAGTGATTTATACTTAAAAGAGAATAGATCTTGGTGAATAGATCTTGGAAATGTGTCTCGCTCTTCAGGGAAACACCATAAATGACTGATGTCCAAGCAATATATACTTCTGCAAAAGTTGGGCTAGTTATAAATAAATATAAAAATATTTCCCCTTAAAATATAAATAATATAAAAATATTTCCCCTTAGAACTTATGGTAAAACCAAAAGTCTTTATAAGTGAATATTTTTGTAAAATGATTAGAATATGTTGTAATGCAGTGTTTACTATTTAAAGATTGACTTATTCACAACTTCAAAATATATTTTGCTTGCTTTTTGCGTGGACACAGAAGCCTAGAAGTGAGCTATTCAGCCTCCAAAAAATAACAGTATATATTTGAGACATCATCACAGTCCTTTCAGAACTGATGGGAAATGGTGCCACATCTAATACATTATTTATCAAGCTACAATTTTGGGAATAACAAATATCTTAATTAGTGGAATTAATCAATTATGCCTTCATACATTAGTTGCCTGTAGTCCTCTGTAAGGAAAAAAAAAGTTTCTTCTTTTATTCTACCTTTTTAAAATGTGGTTATCATGCTTCTTTCAAGCATTTAGAACAAAGTCCTGATAATTTAATTACATGCCTCATTCAAATGCAGTATCATATGAACCTGTAATGGCTCAAATAATCTGTTTACTAATATCCAGTAGTGCTTTTTTTTTTGAAGGGAGAGGGGAAGGGAGAACCTTATCTGCAATTTCACTTTGGTACAGTATTATAAAAGAATAACAATATGGTTGTACAGTCTGCCATTTAGTTCAGTGTTTTTGGGTGCATTTAAGCTATTGAATTAATCTCACTTTTAAACAATAGAATATAATACTTTAATAGCCTGCCTCTGCACTGGCTTTGTGGGATGCTGAAATTAGTATTATAATGCACTGTGTATAGTTTCTGCTGAATCTGATTGCTTTAGCAGCAGTCAGGTTGATAGTATCAGGTTCCAGCTTGCTGGGTCAACATGGACCCAGGCCATTAAAGGAGAAAGGTTCAGGGAAAGTTCATTTCTATTGTTTTACCATGGTTACAAAACAGAAAAAAAAAGCAGAAATCCTGCATTTGTAACTTATTGCTTCCTTGGGCCCTGAAGGTAGTATGATCTTTTTTTCCTCTTAAATTGAACACAGAAATATAAACCTCCTGATCATCTGTAATGTAAACAAAAGAATATTTTCTGATCACTTTTAAAGTAAAACACAGATGTTCTGCATTGACTGCTGATGTCATTAAACAAAGTGTTTGTATTCATTTAATTTGATCTCCCAAATTGTTCGCATTTAAATTTGTTACTAGGTCAATAGAAAAATTAAAACTTCATAGCAGCTTTATAATACTGACTTTTGTTTACATAATTTTCACTTTAATTAAATCACAGTAAGCCTGTTGAAATAAGTATGTTTGCTTTTTCTCTAAAATAGAACCTGTCCGTTGAAGATTTTCTTTTTATTGTGATTATAAAATGAAGAAACATTTTCATGAAAAAGCGTGAACTTAAATATCATCATAGGTGCGTAAAATTTATGGCACAGTTGTAAACCACGTGTGAGGTACCATTATGAAAGGGTTTAAATCTTGAGATAAATATGTTTGTTCCGTATATAATGGAAAAAGAAAGAATGAAGGACTTAGCACTGCGTTAGTATGTTATACACGAGAACTGGTGAAGAAAGCTTATTGTACAGCACTGAGTACTTCATACAAAGAGGTAAATCATGAAATGGATGTAATATAGAATAAAATTTGGTATTTGTACCAATATGAAGAAATTCTGCAAAGCAAATGGTTTCACAAACATTTCTCTTAATAGAAAGATTTGCATGAAATTTGACTGAACTCTGAAGGTTGTGACACAGCATAATATTTAACAATATATTTTTATTTATAAAGGCTTTTATGTATAATTCTTATAAGACACTTTCTGGATAAGTGAAGCCATTTTTAGATTTGACTATTACATAAGTCAGAGATAATGGTATTCAGTAGAATGCTAGTTCTGGAAACCAGCTTTCAGGGGTGAGTTTATATTTGTTATTTTCCAGAGTTGCTTTCTTCTATTATTATTAACTTTGATCTCATTAAGAAAAACAAATTTCACATATGCTAAGCTGGGCCAGGATGAATGTGTATTTTAATTTAAGATCTTTGGGGAACATACAGATAATATTGTTGACTTAGTATGAGTCATTAATCTTCCAAGACAGTACAAGGCACAGCTCTTAGGGTCTGTCTACCCAAACAGGTTTACAGGACAGGTCTGTGGTCATTTGAAAGATTCATCTCACTATAAAATTGCGATTGACTGAACTGATATTTGAATCTTAACAATCCTGATGTAGAAAGGAAGTAAAAAGGGAAAATGTTTGCTTGGCATATGTGAAAGTTAGAAAAAGTTAGAGTGCAAGGAGTACTAGGTAAACTCTATTACCCTTTGTTTATCCTTGACTATACTTCTAGGTTTGGTATCCATTAGCAAGTGACATCTGGTTTTTCATTTGATTGTGGTGCTCGTTTTCTTTCTTAAATGATGGTGTTAATGTTGTGGTGCCCTGCTAATCACCTGCAGGGATTGTAGTCTGTGTGTACGCATACTGCACAAACAGGCACACACATCTGTGAATATGTGTTTGCATACAGAATCATAAAATCAGTTAGATTGGAGCCATTAACTGAACCCTGCCAAGTCCACCACTAAACCGTGTCCCTAAGCGTCCAAGCTACATGCCTTTTATATACATCTGGGAATGGTGACTCAGTTTCTCAGGGCAGCATGTTCTGATGCTTGATAACCCTTTTGGTGAAGAAATTCTTTCAAATATCCAGTCTAAACCGCCTCAAACTGACAAGTCTGTAATTCTTAGTGTGAAGATAGTATAATGATCAGTCTTGAAGGTTCTGTCATGGTGGGAAAATGGAGAATACTCATCTTCCACACTGTAGTTCTTGCTGAAAGAGTCACGGAAGCTGGAGTTGAACTGTTTGCATACTGTGTGTTTCTTTAGTCCAGCTGAGTAGTGCATAGTCTTACAGCCCAGTGGGGGGGATGGTGGCAGTCAGTAGTTACTAAAGAGAACGAAATCTAGATTGGTTCCTGCTTTGATTTAAGGTGCTTGGGGGTGAGAACACCTGTTGCCTTGGTACGATCAGCCTAGAGACTCCCATGCATGGAGAGTGTGCTGCACTGAATGGCCTATATACACATGCATGTGTGATATACATATACATCCATACAAGCAAATGTATCTCGTGTGAAGAGTTACTGTGTGAGAGAGAACACTCTTGCAAGGACTACATCTCCTACTTACAGGAGTCCAAACCATGCCTTGTCATTTTTTTCCTCTTAAATGGTTAAATAAATAGAAAAATGGGAACAAATGACTGCTTTGCTGTTCCATATGTTGCTTAAAAACTTTAAAATTTTTGTCTCTTTTAAAAGATAGTATAATGAAGATATACTGAGAAATAAAATGAGAAAGCAACATAACAAACATATTATACTTTGCCACTTCATACAGTTAAATTAAAACAGAATATATCTGTTATCCATTTCAAGAAAATTTAGAGAAGGATAATTGATTGATACAAAATTCTTCTAATTTGCTATTTTATTGCTGTGCTCTCTTCTTCAAATACTATAAATTTTTGGAAAAAAACTGCATGAACACACTGTCCAGTTAAAGCTTGGGAGTGCTTTTGTGTTGGAGAGCTATAAAGTCATGGAAACATCACCTTGACTTTCAGCCAAGCATGTAACCAAGCACATTTCTGGACAGGATAATGACTGATTTGATTCTTATTCTGTAAAATCAACAGTCTTCTGCTGTTTTTCTTTTTCTTAAGAACCTGATCCATTACCACACAAACCCATTTCTGCCAGAAGTACTTACAAACAGCATAGGATAGTATATGGTTTAGTCAAGTAGGTCTTTCTTTAGTATCATCTTTAATACTGGATTGAAGCTTGCAACTACAAAAGCTAAAACAAAGTCTCAAACAAATATAATATCTTGGGGCAAACTCTAGCACTGATGAAAATGTACCTCTTTGTTTAATCCATGACAGTTTGATCACTATGTCTAACATTCAGAGAACATCAGCCAGAACAAAATCAGGAAAAAGAAAAAAAAACCCCTTTGTATTAGTATATTTGATGATTTGGATGATTTTTCATTCCTGAGCCCTTACCTTACATGTAACATTTTCAGAGCTTTTCTGTGTCTGAGCAAGACAGAGTGATAGAAAAGTAGGGTTTTGTTCGTAAGAAAAGAGAAAAAAACCTGAGGTGAATCTTTGAGAAAAGTAGGAAATGTGGCGAATCAAAATATAATTGTGAATTGGCACCTACTTTTGTCTTACTTTACTCTAGGCATAGATAGAAAATCTGTTTGTAATTATTGTGATTAATTCGTATTTCATTATCATCTGAATGTTCAGTCAGATTTGTTCTTGTTGTGCTATGATCTGTATGGCCAGAGCCAAAAGAGAGCTCTGTGCGCATGTTATGTATGGAGATGTGCCAGGCTCAGTGCATGTCAATCAGATATCATATGGATGTGCATACTGGCCAGCTATAGTATGCCCCAGGAGAGTGTGCTGCAAGTCTTGGTGCCATTTTGCCCATCCTGGAAGTTGTATTCCTGTCTGAAATTCCCTTATATGAAATTCTGTGGTATGCGCCCCATGCTGCTGAAGATGTGAGTTCTTAAAAAGAGGGATGAATTGGATTGGAGGTTTCTTATTGAGAATTCATCATTGAGAATGCATTTGTGAGCATTAGAATAACTTGATGAATTTGGTAATTTTATTTTGGGGGTTCTTTATTCTGGCTAAAGTGAGATATTTTTTGAGGAACATGTCTTTTCAGACACAATGCAACAGTAATTTGACTGAATTTCAAAGTCTAATGTTGTCATCATGTACTTTAAAGATGGAAGGTAAAGGGACTAGCAGAGCATGTGTAACTTTTCCAGTCACAGAATAAATAGAGAGTATATCCATATTAAAATAAACTTCTCAGTAACTGATTTAGGCTTTTCTATAGAATAGATTCTTTGATATCTTCCTATGTAATTCTGTTGTATGGAGATTAATAATGGAATTACCAGAATTACAATGAAATATAAATAATCATAATAATAATAATTTAAAAAATATCAGAAGTAGATACATTTGTCAGCTCTGTTATCTAAAAACATACTCCTTGTACTACTTTTTAGAAATGACTGATTAATCTTTCAGTGTTTCCTTAGGATAACACATTAGTAGCAGACTGTTATTTCTGATAGGACAGACTTTACGTAAGGTAGTTAAGGGACAGCTTGGGGAACTGGCTGCATTTCAGGCCTGCAAATAATTTACCTTCTAACACTGACTAAGGGTTATGGTGACATATTTTAGGGTATCACCATATTCGATCCTCTGTAGCTTGATGGAAATGCACTGAATGACTTTTGAATTGTTGAAAGGATAACAAATCAGAATGTCTTTGGTTGAATCACTGTAATATTTCCATTTGGACCTATAGCACTGCCTGGTATTTTATGGTTCTTCTTTTAGAACTTAGGAGTCTATTGTTCAAATTACTATAGTACTACTGCTTTGCAGGGAAAGCTGTGCTACTGTTCATATGTTTATAGATGCTGCTCTGCATCTATAGGAATGGGAGGTTGATTGTTTCTGTTCCTTGCCATGCACAAGGAAAATAAAATACAAATTTATTTTACAATATTCCATAATATAGTATAAAGGCCAAGCAAGTCTACTAGACTTGCAAGGGTCGAACACTGTAACACACCAGGCATCTTGATTTCACAAACAGATTTTGGGGACTGGGTACACAGATCAGTTTTTTGGAGTGCACTGTAATTTAGTTTTTCCTTATGAGTTCACATTTTGCTCTGTTTCAGAAGTAAAGTGCATCTGGAGTACACACAAGGATTTACTAATTAAAGGGCATCTACAAGGGTAGTCCCTGCCTTGTATCTCTTGGTCTGCAGGGGTTTTCAGTGATGAGCATTGTGCTGGTGTTGCACAAACCTATGGCTGTACTGAGAGCTGGTTACTGTCCCAAATAATTTGAAGTTGGAGTGGCAGAGATGAAACTAATGTTGTGCATATTCTTTAGCTTCTAGTTTAGGACTTGCTTACTGATATCAAATAGAAGTGCACTCAAAGAGTACACCCACGCATTCTGAGCCCAGATATCATTTACTCAAAAAACCTTGTAATTTTTAATGCTCAGTACTCATCAGAAGTATGAGTATTATTATTATTTTGTATCTATAAATATATGCAAATACAGATCACCTTATTTAAAGACTTAAATTCTTGATTTTAGTGGATACTGCATAGTTACCATTAATCTATGTTACTCCAGCTGAGCAGTTCTTGCTGTACAGACTAGGAGAGAGTCTTTTCAGTATTTCATACCACTACTGTTACTCTCAAATGTACAATAAAAGTCACTTTCAAGCTTTTATTTAGGTGGTTCCAGCAATTCTTTGGAAGTGTACGGTTAATGAGTGTGGGTTTTCAGAATTAAAAATAAGGTGAATAAAGGGCAGTGAACATTAACCATAGTCTCTGGCAGAAGCTAGTATAAACTTTTTCATTGTGAGTATAAAGAGTTTTTTAAAGGGCAAAGGGTTTAAGATATAGGCAGCTTCATTAAAGAGGTGACAGTTCACTTGTTTCAGCATTTCATACAAAGGATTGTGGCCAATTAACTGACGAGAGCATTCAGATATTACAGTGGATACACTGATATGATAGAACTTCATTATCAGCTGTTATGAATAAAAATAGCATATTAACTAACAAACTGCTAGGAGAACTGGAATATTTTCACTAAATACCTTGAATAGTACAGTATTTTTCTTATTTTCTTTTTTTTTTAAGTTAAATCATCATCAGCATGTTTATGTATCTTATATTTAATACAGACGGTAATGAACACTAGCTCTGTGACCCCTGGAGCAATGGTGGGCTTGCACCTTATGTAGATGCTTTATCTTGTAGTGTTTCTACTCTTTTTTTAAAGTGGTTCTCAAAATGGCAGCTGCTTCCCAGTATGTCCTGACAGAAAACAAATCAGATTATATTTTTCTAAAGAAGTTAAACAAAAATGTCTTAAAGATAGTTACTTATGTTGTGTATGGTTACATATATGTTCAAAAGAGGAGTATGCTGTTATATGGCCTATTTCTGCTTTGAGTCTAATTGGTTATTTGTACGTGCAATTATCTGATTTATGTTCACAAATCTGTAATTACATGTGCAAGTTATATGCAGAGATGAATACAGATGGTTGGAAAACAAGCCTTGAAGCAGGACTGTTCATTCCAACTAAAGTTCATACATTTAAATCATTGTTTCAGGCCATATGCAGACTCTAACAGACATAACCACAAGAGTTAGGCTTGCTTTACATTGGGAATCATCTCAGCAACTTGAAGTAAAAACTTTTTTAAAAAAATGAATGCTTAAAATTCTTTTAGATTTGTGTCAGTGTGGATCAAGCCTGCCTTTCTGGCCTATTAACTCCATGCTTGACATTTTTATAATATATATAGTAGATGATGTTTTGAGGGGATGTTTTTAGGATTAAAAGCCTAAGAAAAGATGAAAACAGTTGAGGAAAAAATAGGCTTTGCATCTGTTATAGTTTGGGGTTTCATGTGGGTGAATAACACTGTTAGAAGGAATCATTTAGCTTGCATATTTAAATTTTGGGTGGGGTTTATGCTGTAAGGTTGAGTGAAATGGGAAAGGCATCTGTTATAACTTGACAGAAAGAGCATTTTGTGGGAAGCTTGCACTTTATATCACTACTTTTTCCACTTTTTTTTTTTTAAATTTTTTTTTTTTGGTAGTTGCAGAATTATTCTGAAAAGACAGCAGTGTAAATAGAGGAAATAAATATGATTTTTCAAGGTTTTCTTGTTATTGTTTTATTGTTATTTTCTTGTTTTCTTGATGTTGCCAGTATTCCTAAATAAGTTTATTGAGGATCACCAGTGCTGTGATTTCTGACTACTGTTTCTGAAGTAAGGTTTATAATATGGTTTGAATCTATGCATGAGTTCTCTTTAATAATTGCATTTCATTGTTCATTCAGACTTATTTTCAGCTCTAGCTTGGATGGCTGTCATCATCAGAAGCTTGCATTTCACAGTTATTACATAATCATGAGAGCCAACATACTTAGATGTGGTAAGAACTTTCAGGAAGATCTAGTGTTTCAGCTAATTAGATGAAGCAGTGAGCTTTTTGACTTAATTTATTTCTGACATCATAATTCTGCCACCCAACAGAATTAGCTTCATTTCTTATCTATTATTCCCTTTCCAGTAGATGATTTACAGGTCTCAATTTCATTAAGAGAACAGGCATATGTCAGTAATATTTTGAGCTTATGTACAATCACAGCTATATTTAAATCTGGTACTGTAACTTACTCCAGCACCACTCAGATTTCTAACTGGTTTTATTTCATTTCTTGCCCTTTAGATCATTTATATATTTGGGTAATATGATCAGTCACAGAGAATCTTTTTCTTATATTCTTTCACTGTGTTTGTAGTAGGACTTCAACCATCGAGGGAGAACTAGCAGGTGTTGCTGTAATATATATTTTATATATTCTTGCACTCTTGTACCTTGTATCATACTTTTATATCAAGAATATTACTAATCTTGCTGAAAAGCAGAATGATTTGGGCTGAAGTGTTGAGGAGGATGGAAATGACATGCTGTTTACATGAAAGTTCAGTTAGGAAAAGAAATAATCAAACAAGGTCTTCTCTACCCCAGCAAAACAGTAGTGTCCAAGGACTAACCTGTGCTCTTGTATTACTGTAGTAAATGACTTTGGAATGGGATATGAAGTGAAATGTATTTTCTTCCATTTATTTTTCTTCCACTGATAAACTGGTATTGCATTTCTGACCCAATATCCACTTTTTGGCCATTTTGGTTCAAAAATAGCAGTAAAGTGTTCTGTTACTGAAATGCAATAATATTTCATCAGCATGATTTCTCCAGTGCTTGCTCCTGTAACACAACCTAATTCTTTTGGAGATCATTCATGCACTTCTTTCTGAAGATTTTGAAACAGATCTTTGTATTTATTTTTATCAGCATTGTTTGCTGTCTCAGTAACTCCTAATATATCATGAGTTCAGCACTAATTATTGCGTGAGAACATTTTCTGTTTAACTGTGAGAAGAAAAATAAATTTAAGGTAATTGCACTGAGAGTTTTATTGTTTTACAAGACTGCTGCAAGTAAAAAGGACATGGTGTGACTTCTGATGGTTGTTTTACTAACTGCCAAAATAAATGTATGCTCTGTCTTAGAACATTTTTAACATTGCATTTTTTACTTTGTTCTTGAGTGGGAGCAGAAGGGGAAAACCTAAAATAGTAAAGTATAAGGTTTGGATCGATGTACTTTGTCATTTTTTTGCCTTTAAAATGCTAGTTCAGTGCATTAGAAATATTTATGAAGGTTACCTTGGCAAGCAAGTGTTTTCCAAGCAAAGGAATTAAATTACACAAAAGGTTTAGTCAGTCTTCCTAGACCTTATTTTTCAGTACTGACACGCCCTTGGCTCAAGTCTTGGCAGTGTGAAAGCTGCATGTATGATGAGAGCAGCATAGAAGCTATCCCAAAACCCAGAAATACCATGTGGGAAGAGTCCACTGCCCATGGTTACAGGTTGTCAAAGGGCATCCCTGTCTTTGTATTAAGTCAGCAAGAGACATCTTCGGCCCTTTTGCAGTGTCCATTTTATGGTGAGCACAGAATAACTACTTCCAGTGGCTGATCGCCTAAATTTAATTCAGCCAGCTTCTTTGAGGTCAAAAGTTCTGTGTCAGGCTTTGAAGCACTAAGGGGAGATGGAACAGATGAGAAATAAAGCACAGATTTTCAAAATGTACCTAAATGAGATGCATAAATGCTGATGTAGCTAAAATTGGTGTTGATATTCTAAATTGTTTTAGGCAGTTCTAAGAACTTAAAAAATGCATTAAATAAATACACCAAATCCTTGTTACAGATTTGCTACCTATCAGTTGTGGAGTGTATCTTTTCCTGCCACTCCCCAATATTACTGATTATAAAACTACCTCGCCAATGGTAACTTCACTGCATCATGAATGCCCAGCTACAGATGAGGACAATGTTTCTGTGCACTGAACTTGCTCACAGACAAGATTAAAAAGAAACCTTTCAATGTAGAAAACAAACCCTGAAATTAATTAATTTTGGCAGGAAAGGCAGTTTACCTTCTTATTATTGGTAAGAATTTCAGTTTTCTTTAGGGGTGCTTCAGGTAATTAATAAAAATAATTTTAAGGAGTAAAACTTTATTAATCAAATGTTAATATTACCCAATTATTCCTCAAAATCAGGACAGGCGAAAGATAAATCACAGAATTATCTCAACATTTTTGAACACTTTTCGTTTCCTAGCACATGTTTTGCCACGCAATTAGTCATCTGTAAAATGCTAGTGACGTGCTCTGAGAATTATATACTACTCATGAAGAGTTTCAGCTGTTTTGGAGCCAAACCTTCCTTGGTGCTCAAAGGTCTTAACAGAAATCAGGAGGAGGTCTACATATCTAAGACTTACAAGGAGGAGACCCTTAAATTTTAACATCAAGTGTGTCTTCTGGCAGATAGGAATAAGAGCTGAATGCAGCCTGGTTACATTTAAGGCCAAGCAGATAAGCCCGTTCTATTGTCCTGTTGTCTCTTTCCATGTGATTGTACAGGCCCAGGCTTTCTGTTGATTATGTCTGCTTTTAATTGTTTAGCACTATCAAAACATTTCTAGGAGCAAGCTAATACTTGATAATATAACTGAAATTAGGTAAAACTTTAAAAATATTATCAAAGCACAACTTTTTAACTGAAAAGGAACACAGATTCTTCTATTTCTTATTCTTTAATTCAGCCATCTGTTGTTTTCTAGATTTGGTAAGACAGGAAGGATATATGTTGATCAAAAGACCAAGAAATAACCATATTGTCAGCCTTAAATGTAGTCTCAATTGCTTCTCATGCTAATCACAGTGCAGTAGACAAATACACCCTTTTTCTTCAAAGGTGAAAATGCTACAGCCATAGTATTCCTTGATGTATTTGTGAAATTGAAGGGATGAAATACAAATCTGGCTGAAAATTGATGGATTTTCAGTCATTCTGGAAAGTGTTCTGGTTATGTAATTAGCTGATGTTAGTGAAGAAAATATTTGAGACTTTCAGGATTCACTAATCTGTACCTTGAGTTCCTCATTCACATAATGGCATATTGTAACTGTAAACCGTGATAATTTCTACAAAAATAAAGATCAGTTGTCTGTGGGAATGTCTTTTAAGACTTGAGAAAAGTCTGATAATTTCATCACAAACTGACACAAGCTTATAGAAGGCCTGTGGATTTTCATGGGAATAAATACATTTAGATGCTTCACTTAAAAACTTGACTGCTAGGTTAGTAATACATAGTCCTGTAGGAAGCTTTCATTTTCTTCTTCAATGTATGTTATCTCACGTATGAAAATTTAAGTTTTAGAACAGAAAATATCTAACTTATTCATATTTCTACAAGCAGAGTGGCAGTCTATTGGATATCTTTTCTGATGGGTAAACAAGGAACTGCTGACTTCCCTATAGCCTTCTCCCCCATTCTTTGAAACAGTTCATCTTGTGGCTTCCTTGAGTCTTTGTTGATATTGTCTAATTTCTGCTTTCTCTAATTTACTCTTCAAAGAAGGAAACAGTAGACAGGAAGATCAGCTATGACTTCCAGATGTAGCTCTGTTTCTTCCAGTGTCTTTTTGTGGAGTCCCAAAACACTCCCTGACTTATCTGTACTATAACCCTACGTATTCATGAGGTATTCACTTCGACTTTTGGGGTTTTGGCATTTCAGACTGTTTATCTTAGCTCTATAAAATCCAGATTTCAGACATGTTCAAAATCAAAATGGGTCATCTTTGAGTAGTACACCTGTTGAGATAATTAGCATTTCCATAAAAAGTCAAATGTGCTTTCAGAAAAAACAGTGTAGTTCTTCCAATAATTGTATTCAAATAAAAGGCAAAATCTTACAATGTCTTTTATATGTCTATAAAAGCTTATATACAAAATCTAAATTTGAGTAAAAATAGTATTATCATCAGCTTTTAAATGATGATTTTTATATCTCAGTGTCATCAACTAGAAGAAAAGATTACATTGTTCTGGCATTTAAATGTATCTTATACATAATAAATCAACTCATGCCTATTTAAATTCTGTGTATTTTTTTATACTGAAGACAAATCTAGTGATTTTGATACCAAAATAGGAATATGATGAGTATTTTGAAGGTTTCTTATCTTGGAATGAAATTGAACATACCCTAATCTAAAAATAAGTAGGTCTTTACTAAAGTTTATGAAAAATACCAACAAAATGATTTATTAAGCTATTTTTATCATCCTGTTTATGATAGTTAAACTAATTTGCTATGCTTTTGATGTTTTTTTAAAGAGTTTATCATATAGCTATAAAAATGATAATGAACTACAAAACAACATGCGAGTTTTCAATTCTAGTCAAAGTGATTATTTTTTAAAGTAATTTTTTCATGCCATTTTCCCCACAACTTTGGTAATGATTCATATAAAATTCTTGCAATTCTTGTAGTTAGAAAATAAATCTTATAAAATGGTAATATCTCAAGTTAGTAGTATGGTTAATGAAACAAATGCTTAACAAATGACAACTAACAAATTAAGTCAAGTATTGCTATTCAATCAGTTATTAAGGACAACTGGATATATTCATTTTAATTGTGTATTGCATAGTCTACCGTGCCTCTAAATCAGATCTTCCAGACCTTAGGAAATAATTCTTAATGTGTCTTACAGTGTTTTTCTGCCTTGTTATAAGAAAAAGACCCACATTTCTTAAATAGGTAAAGGCCTTTTAATAGTATATTGGAACTAGCGTCACTTAAAAATTCTATCAGGATTAAATAGGTTTCCTTCTCAGAAATTTCATTTAAATAGGGTCACAGAATAAGTTGAGTTGGAATGGCTCCATAAAGATCAAGTCTAGCTCCTGGCCCTGCACAGGACCATCCCCAAGTCACACCATGTGCCTGTACCAAGACACTCCTTGAACTGCCAGGCTTGGTGCTGTGACCATTTTCTTGGGGAGCCTCTTCCAGTGCCCAACCATCCACTGGGTAAAATATTATTAGTAAGATTGAAATTGGGAGTTTAGGACTTTATGAAAATATTTCCTTGGTAAACTTCGGGATGAATCGTGGAATTGGAGTTGGGTTGCTGGACTCTTTTATGGCTTTGAGTGTGACCCTCCCCCTCTTTTGTATATGATAGCACAAGCAATTTGATTGAAGAAGGTGAGCAAAGGAAGAGTTGTGCCTTGGGTATTTCAGTATCACTCACCTATAATTTGCTGCTGACCTTTGTTTAGAGATTTGGTCCATGACTATTTTCCCTTAGGCTTTGAAGAGGGGTGGTTTTATTCCTCAAAATCAAAGAGAAAAGCATTCAGGCTTCACCATGGCTATACTTGGTAGTTAACATCAAAGAGAGTCTTTGCAGGTGTGAACTTGCTTTTTATAAAGACCTGGAAGTCATTGGTACATTGTGCATTGTGCCCCATTACCCTGCTTGTGTTCTGTTGTGTTGTTGTCAGACCCTTCAATAGTCATATCACAATAGTGATTCGAGTGCTTCGTCATAGATACTTAAATGAAACCATTAAAGTTTTCCTACACAGTGGCATTTTTTGGTGGGTGAATATATTAGAAACACTCCATTTAAATCAGATCATTTTTGTCTATAATGTTTTTTTTTTTTCAGTTTTATGTGTATTCATGGTATGTTTATTTTTATTGTAAATTGCAAAGGAAATATCAAAGAAAATCCAAAGACACTTAATTTGGTTTTGTGAGTTAGAATAAGACAATGTTCTTTTTCTACAACTGTTTTTCTTGTTGTTTTGAACATATGACAATTTTGTTTATACTAAAGAAAATCAAAAATGCCAAACCATCAAAGAAATTACCAAGCTTATAATTTTAATAGTGACCTCAGCTCAGGACATTAAGTTGGGAATTAATGATCAGTTAAGGTTAATGACTCAATGCCTTGAGTCATTAAACTTCAGGAAAATGTTCTGTACTTTGATTGTTTTTAGTTTATTAAAGTTAGGTTGTAGAAGGTGCCAAAAAAAGAAAAAAAAGAAAGTATTTCCAAACACAATGGAGACCAATATGAATAGAAAACAGAGGTATTTTATTACCTGCCTCATTCTGCAGTCCCAACATAGCTAGAAATGCCATTATCCCTGATTAAAGTTTTGCTATTATGAGGACCTAAGGATCAACACCTTTCATACCCACCTCTCTTTTCTTTTTTGCTCTGAAACAAATGAAGAACTTCAAATATTTGGCAGATCATAGGTTAATATTGCAGTTTTAGAGCAGCACGTCACCTTACTCTGTGAAGTTATTCCGCAATGTCCCCTAAATGAGCAGTTACAGGATGTTGCAGTGGAACCATGCTATGATCTGTACATAGGAATACAGGCCTTGTACAGGATATGTATTGTATGAGCTGGGACATATTTGTATGTAAGTGGGCAGTAAGTATTTTCATCGTCATCCATCTCTAATTTGTATGCTACTTAGGCAGTCCAGGAGATGGAAAGTTATGTATGTGAGCATTTCACAGACAAAGAGTGCTTTAACCTGAAGCCCTTTATTTTTTCCCTACTGGACACATGTAAGCTGCTGTGATGGCTTTTGCTCAACAATGTCGTACAAATAATTCTGAGTCCTTTCTGACATAAAGTAGTACATTTAAAGTAAGGTGTCTTAGTGAGATTTTCACTTTAAATAGAATAAGGGTTAAATGATAACTTGACTTATCTTTTAAATGACAAAAAATAAAGAAATTGCAAGACCTTTTCACACATTAGATATGTATTGTCATTTATCATCTAGATATCAGGCTAGCAGTGCGAAGTAATAAAACATATCATCGAAAAATGTGCTATAGGTCTGAATCACTCTTTCATTCCACCTCCCAGCTAACTGTAGTATTAAATCAAACAAGCAGAACATTTCCTTAGGCAGCCATTGCCTTTTAATTTCCTGAAGAACCTTAAAATATCATTCATTACAAGTACTACACATATTTGGTTTTTAAAAGTCTCATAAATCAATAGCAGGCTGACTGTAATAATTATTACAAGTTAGTGCATAATTTTCGTGCTGAAGGCTGCATGCAGAACTTTAGCATATGCAAACGAGGCAATTCAAACTGTGTATAGATATTAATATGAAGAAGCAGGTAACGAGGTGCAGGCTATGAATTATGCATCAAGAGCGGCTGATCTTCAATGAGGAAAATGAATTCAGCATGTAATCTAATTAGTGATGGAAGTCTATTACATCTAACTGCAAAAGCAACCGTCCTTGAAACAAATTTATTTACAGTCCATGTTACCACTTGAAACAACTTTGAAATGATGTGTAAGACAACAGCTTAATTGTAAAAATTTTTTTGTTTGTTTGTTTCAGTTCTAGACCTGGAAGGCCTCCTAAGAGGACTCAAAGTGTCACCTCCCCAGAGAATTCTCATATCATGCCACATTCTGTCCCAGGCCTAATGTCTCCTGGAATCATCCCGCCAACAGGTAGGATCACTAGAAACACCTTCACATGGACAATCATTTGAATTCATGTCTTATATCCACTTGTTAATAGATTCACAGTCTAGGAAAGCAGCAGACAAATATCACAATAGTTCCCCTAATGTCACATTATTGGTACACAAACATGTTGTATGTAATGGAAATTGTGGCAGCTTAGTACTTCAAAATAACTGAACAAATCATAATCCTTTATGACTTTCTCCCCCTGTTCTTTTTCTTTATAAACAAAAACCTTTCAAAGCATGAATTACCTATCATTAGACAATAATCTCCCTATTCATTTTTAATAGATCAGATATCCTCTGCTTTTTTTTGCTGCTTTGCTTCATTAGATAATGTCATCATGAATATAGTTGCCTGAAGAAACCGAGTTAGTTAAAATAACTCCATGCTGCACACATGTCTTTCTTAATTTTTCATCCTGAAATTCTATTTTTGATGTGTCTCCTGAGGCTTTACACTAATATAAAGTCCTGTAACAATCTGTTTCTCATACTACTATTTTCTTTGGAAAGTTACTGTTCCATCTCCTAGCAGTGACTTGCTCTTAGACATAGCTAAATTAAGAAAGGCTGTGTTGCAGGGAGGAGATGAACCCAAAGATGGAGGGACCCAATAGTCAAGCTGCTGGTGGTGCCACATTCTCTTTCTTCGTGTTACAGAACAGTTAAATGCTAGGACTTGTTTCAGCAAAGTCCACCTGAGCCTCTACTTCTTGCCCAGCTTATTTGCATGGCTCAGTCTCTAACACTGACTTTCTCTAAGGCAAAGGAAAAATAATTAACTGGACAGATCAAATAGGGAGGAAGATTACTTGATCTTGCGGACCGGATGGATGGGTGGATATTTGAGTACATGCCCATGATCATGTCTCTCTAAGTATGAGCATGAATCTTGGCATGGTTGTGATCACAGATGACTAACATTATCAAAAGAAATGCTCAGTGCAGGAAACAGCAAATACCAGAAACTGTTTGAATGTAAATGTCTAGAGGAAGGAGGAAAGTGAAGAAGGCTTAGCTCAGTGGAAAAAAGGGGGCCTGTACTTTGGCCTTAGGCTCAGGAGCTGATTTTCATGGTGAGAGAGACACATAGCTAGAAATATTTTATTTGAAATTTAAAGTTTTTTAAAGATGGAGTGACAAAATGAAGGGGGGTCAGACAACAAAGATTGGTAGGAGAGAGGTATGAAATAAGAAGAGGGAAAGAGGGACGAGACTGAGAGTGTAGGGGAGTATGGGAAAACATCAGGCAAGTAAAACTCACAGTGGTAGTCTGGGCAGGTGTGACCAGCAAAAAAAAAAAAAAAAAAAAAAAATTTGGATTGAAATACTTTATACGATAGAATTTACAGGATAAAATCTTGTATAGAAAATAGAGATCGTACAGAGTGAATGCAACATGAGAATAGTAGATGGGATCTATGTGGGGAGAGAATGAAAGTTTTTATCGGACGGAAACATTCATGTTCATGAGGGAGAGATCAAAAATTGCAGAAGCAAAGGGAAATTATTTGGGGGAAGTAAGGCAGGAAAATATCAAAGAAAAAATGCATACGAAAAGTAGAAAGGAGATGAAAGAAGTCAGAGACAAATAAGCAGGCCAAAAAAGAGGGAGACGGGAAAAGAAACCTTGTCAACAGTATCATTTGGGGTTTTGTGTTACAGTTAATATCTAAGAGCAGATCATTTCTTGATTTTTTATTTTAAGAAAGCAGTTTAAAACCACAACAGATGCCTAAAAGTATCCTATTCCTCTCTAGTCCTTTAAAGCTGGTCATAACAAGTTAACAATAAAAATATATAGTACTAAAGCCAGAGATCCAATTTCTTAGAGTATCAGCCCACAAAACCAGACGCAGATCTTTTCAAAATGATGATTAAAAAAAATAGAAGAAAATAATTCAAAATTAAAGAAAATAGGCATATGTAAGATTATCATTCATCAAATTCTTTTCGAATGGTAATGCTTTGTGAGTCTCTTGCAAAAGAATAAAGGTTTAAATGCAATCGCTATTCCATTTGAACTGGTTTCACATTACATGGCTTACCACAACACAAGGAGTGGTATGATTTTTTTCCCATTGTGGTGGTGTTGAGTCTCAAACAGCACAAAAAATGCAAACAATAACTCTGATAGAAGTGAGCTCTGAGGTCTAGTGTTCCACGAGATATGCAAAGGTTCAGCAAAGATAAAGAGCATCATGACAGCAGTGCTACATGGCAGTCATTCCAGCATTTTATAGGCAGGTAAGTATAGAAATAGACTTACAGTCTGATCTTATGAGTTCAAGACAATGAAAATTTGTGGGTCTACATTGAAATAAGTACCAAAACTACTGTAACAGCCCTACAAAGAAAAGACTGTGATAACTGCAGTAGATGATGTAGGTGCCATTGTTATGTGCTGCCATGTTAGTTGATACAAGAAAAATCTTGCCAATTGTAAAATTTTACTCCATATTTTGACTGTATATAAAGAAAACCACTGACTAGTTGAGGTTGTCAGGCACCACTGAAGGTCATCTAGTCCAGCTTCCCCTGGTCAAAGTAAGATCATTCTGAGCACGTTGATCAGGGCTGGGTACACTTGAGCTTCTGTGAGTATTTTTGAGGATAGAGACATCACGGTGTCTCTTTGCAACTTTTTATAATGTTTCACTACTTTCATAATAATACTGAGTTTTTTTAAAACTTTTCGATGGAATTTCCTGTATTTCAATTTGTGTTTGTTGGGCCACATTTGAGAATTCTGGTTCCATCTCTGTCCTTACCAGGTTTTCATACACATTAGTAAGATACCGCCATGTATTTTCCAGGCTGAACAGTCCCAGCTCTCTCAGTCTCTCTTGATATGTCAAGAATTCCAAAAGATGGTTCTTCATTTGAGAAGTTTGTGAAGTGTGAATTTCCTGTTAGTATCCAGCTCTAAGCAGAAAAAATAAAATTACCAGATGAAGTGCTTCCTATCACTTCTCTCTCTGTTACTTTTTTTTTTTTCTCTGTAATAACTTATTTTTAAACTTTCTGACTGATTTAATAATCTGAGTGTAATAACTAAGTTTCCTTCCTGCCTACAAAAAAAGTAAAAGTGGTCACACAAACAATTATGTGCTATTTAATGCTCTTTAAGTATAGAGAACTGCAATTATTAGGTATATCTAGGATACACAATGCTATGATTTAATACATGTTTTTTACCTGAAAATTTTCCTTTTTTGAAATGTGCTGCATAATACAGAAATAGAGATTTAAAGGTGGAAATGTTGATTTCTAAAGGGACTGGTTCTGCATTCATTGTTTCTGTGTGCAAATAATACTGGTATTAAAGTGTATGCTGAGATTTCTCGTGATGTTCCAGGACTGTATATTTTTGTAGGAGGCCAAATTAAGGAACCCTTGAAAATATTTTATATCACTGATGTAAACTCTGAAAACACATGCAGAGAACATTGCATTATCACTTAGGATGAGCTTGCTTTATGGAAGTATTTAGGGACTAAGATGAGATGTAGGAATGATATACAGAAGGAAAATAAAAGAGAAAAAAGGTATAATATTCCACATTTTTTAATGAACTATAAATTGAAGAAGTGAGGATTACCTCTCAGTTGATATTCTGTCCATTTTATTACAATTAAATATTACCCACAATTGCTGATCTATCCACTGTCTTTCATTAAGGCAAATTTACAGAATGCTCCCAAATTTGTAGAAGACTGGTCACTTCGCAGATGATAATCTTATATTTATGAAAATAAATATGTAGGACCTTTGAGAGTGTGACAAAATGAGAAATGTGTAATAACAGGAAATGAAGAGCATCACAGATTGTCCAGAGAATTAAAATCTGCCTATGTTACAGATCATGTAGTCAGAAGAAAGACTTTGGTGTAGGCTCTGTACTGGTGTTTCCGGCTTATCTAGATAACACCTTGAAATCTTTCCAGAACTGTATGGCTCATCGTAGTTAACTTTGATCTGCTGTCTCTCTGTACTGCAGATCTTTTCTTGGCTAATGTGCCTCAGAAGTTGTCTAAAGTTGAAACAGTCAATGACTGTAATTGTGATCAATCAGAAAAGAAGTGCTGTACGTCCTGAGTGTATGATATACCTTGTGGTCTGTACTTTTATGTCTGGAGTAGCTATATAACATATAAAATGATATTTCCACTATTTTTCATACAAACTTTGAAAAGCAATTTTCTTCACTTTTCTAATTTGTTTGGTAATTATTCTTTGGTAATTATTGGTTTTGAAGCTGCTTTTAAAACTCATTGCTTAATTCTTCTGCAGCTTGGCCTACTGAGTCCAAAATCTACAGGTGACAAAATGAGTGACTGCAATCTCTTGTGCTTATTTCAGGAACTGCATCTTTCAGAGATAAAATGAGAGTATAAAGTGCTTTTGGAAATTGCTGACATAGAGCAGGATAAGAATGCTCCTTCATATATTGATATATATCTATAGATATATCTTTGTCAATTAAAAAAAGTAATTTCAAAGCGTGTTTGGTTTATTACATTATTTTGACATTAAACTAATCTGAGTAATTGCTGTTGCTATTATTATTATTATTTTGAACAGGTTTGCTTTATGATAGGTACTTCTATATAACTATTCCACATCTGAATCCAGACTGTTTCAGTGCAAGGATATTAAGCTTCCTCTAAAATTTTTCACATATACTAATTATAATTGCTCTCCTCCATTAAACCATTATTTTTCTTTTCTTACGTGGTGATCTGAAGATGTAATTTCTAATCTCATCCTTATTTTCTCTCTTGCTGTGGGCCTGAATCAATATAAGTATATTCCAACTTACATCTTGTATAAAATTCCTTGCACCACAAAGCATTTTTATGGGGTGTTAGAATAAGGAGAGAGTTGAAAGGTTTTGTATGGATTATTTTGGCTTGGAGGGCAAATGTCGTTCACAGATGCAGCAATTGATAAAGTGTGGTAATGTTTTTTGCTAAAGTAGATGATGAAATTATTTGGTGTTTAAAGAAAGATTAATCACATAATTAAATAATTTCATTTTCTCTGGCTCATAGTTATTGATGTTGTATTAGGCAGACTGAAAGAATGGCTAAAATATAATTATCGTTGTTACTCTATCCACATCATATTGCCAAGAAATAAAATCTGTAGCTAGAAGTATTTCTTCCTGACAGTCTCAATCCTGTAAGGTCTTAAGAATATATTTAACTTACTGAAAGGAATAGAATAGTTGATTTCTGTGAGTATTCCAGGGGCTAGAAAGTATAAGTAGGAATTGCACAGTAGTTTTGAGAAGCAAATCTATTATTCAGTTGTTTATTTTATGCATTGGGTACCTTTTGAAGTCCTGTGTTAGTTAAAAAGATATACATCAATAAAACTGAGTGCTATTGCTTACTTATTTTAAAATACATTCCATGTTACCACAGTATTTTGGTTATTAGTGTTAAATCATTTTCATTGTTAACATTGGTTTTGATTGGTGTTACAGGATGATAAGCTGTTTATCTGTTGGGTCTGAACTAACTTACTGTAGGAATAAGCTACAAAGTCCTGCTTTGAGAGTGACACACTGTAACCTGATTCAAGAGACTGAATCAAATTGCACAAAACATTTTTGCACTTCATCGAGGAAGTAGTCATTATAATTAATGTGAAAGCTTCTGTCGTGTTCACTGGTTGATGTATCAGTGGGAAAATAAACTGACTCAACTCTGTAAGTGTATTTTTTCATAGTTTTAAAAATAGTAATTAAGGTGTAATTCAGGCCACCTGTCATCTCCTGAAAACATTCATAATTTTGTCATACTATCATCCCACTGAACAGCTAGCTATATTCTGCTTTATCACAAGAGGATTTATCACTGAAAACTCACTAATTTTAAGTTCCAGTGTGTCCCTTACATTTTTCAGTCATAAAATCTTTTTAAAACCAAGAATAACTTGCAGAAATGGAACCTTTTTTATTAAGAGCATTTAATCAAGAAGCGCTTGTACATTTTGCAACATTGTATCATACAACACTACATACAGTAAAGTTTAAAAGATACTGTTGGAAAACTGTGTAAGTCAGAGTGATACCTCATTCAGGTTCACCCACGGCCTGTTGAGAGCCTTCCCTAGATTGAACTGTTTCCAGAAATGCTCCCAGCCTTTTTAATATAAAGGCAACAAGTTGGTTCACTTCAAAAGAAACTCTGGGATTAAATATTTAAGCAGCGACGATAGTCATGTACTTTGACACACTCAAGGTACTTGAAAAGAAACAGAGTGAAGTTATTTAAGTTTTAAGCTTTAGTTATAAGCTAGCGAATCCTTTCTTCTACGTGTCTCCTGTGATTACTCAGTATTAGGTTGTGATATGCACAGATTTATTACCTTCTAGTGGAAAATCTGAGATAAAAATTTTTTGTTTCTTCCTGGATCACAGAATAATTTTGCCTTCTGGAAGTTAAGTTTGTAATCATACTAATTTCTGAATTTCCCCATAAGAATGCTATTCCTGTAGCAGTTATGTAGGATCCCAGTTGAATGACCATATTCTGTGAAGATAAGCTACTAGAAGATAATAGATAAGCCTTTAATGATATGTGATAATTTTCATATATAGGCACCTTTTCAGGGTAGATTTAACACGATCATAAACAAAAGAAAAAGTTTCTGACTTCGGAAGCGACCCTCTCCCCAGTTCCAGTTTCTTATTGCAAATAATAGAAGTATATTAAACACCTTGGGTGAAAAAGCTCCCCAGTTTTCAGAACAAAATTAACACTCTGTTATCATAACAGTTTTCTGTAAAACAAGTAACATGTAAACCGAAACAAAATTAAAAAAAAAAAACCACTAAACTCTTGATACAAAAGAAAGCAATTAAAACCTTATTCTTAAAGGCAGATATGTGGTGAAGTTATCACTGGCTACATTAGGACCTAGTAATGCAAGTCTTTCTATAGCTTTCTGAATCCCAACATTCTATTAATTGTAATTGAAGAAAAATTTGAAAATATATACATTGCAGAATATGCTGTTTGTTTCTTAAAATTAAATTATTCAAATTGTAAGCTTCTCAATTGTGGGTTATACCGAGATATTCTTGTTGCTTGGATTTCAGACAGAGTCTTTCAATAGAAGAGCATCAAGACAATCATAATCCTGTGTTTACAGTTTTTCATATAATAAACCTGTTGGTTTTCCACCCACTCCTGCATTTTAGTGAGAATGTTCAGCCAAAATAATTTGATTCCAAATCATTTAATCTCTAATTTGTTCAAAACGAACCTTGTGTAGAGCAAACAGCACATTGTAATTTTAAACAGGAAATACGGAGTATTATTTTGTTAAACGCTGTCACTAGAAATGAATCTGAGCTGTTGAATTTGCAATAACATCTCAGACTTACAAAACACTTTGGTCCCTTAGCTGAATGGTGTTGATTGTTGTAGCAAAATAGGAAGATGGTAGTTCTTGGGGTGAGCATGTCAAGGTCTGGTATACAGCTCAGTTCCATCATGTTGCCGACTGTGGTTCTGCATTATCACGACGACGTGAAGTTCCTGAGTGTGATGGGGGTGCCCAGCTCCTTTCCTGTAGAGTTAGACTACTTATGTCCTTGCATGATGTGCTCAATGAAGAGTGAATGATTTTTTTCTCTTTATTTAATTTTATATTTGATTAGCTACCAGTGCTACATAGTGCATTCAATAAAAACACCCCTTCAAATTTATATATTCCAGAGTTATGGTCCATGATTTCATTATTGTATATTTGGGGATTTTCTAAAATACAGGAAAAAACTGCAGCTTGACATTTTCCACTCAGTTTGGGTGTTTTGGGGGAAGGCAGTGTCAAATGTCATTATTTAATATGGTTAAGAACAATCCTGGTTAAGAACAATCTGTCTGCTGTGGAGTTTTGCAGATTTCGTGCAAGGACTTAAATAGGAAGGGAATTTCCAGAAAATATGTCAGGTAGCTCAGGTGTTTTTGTTATATGATATATGATGTAGATAAGCTTCAGAATTTACTTAAGTAATTGGTATTTTCAGGAAAAGCATTCAAGGAAGCATTATTTTATCTGGGAAGCTTTAGAAGACTACAACTCAAGGAAAAAACTTAACTAGCTAAGTATTATATTAATTTATTCTCAGGCTCTTGGGGTGTCCTGTGCAGGGACAAGAGCTGGATTTGATGATCCTGATGGGTTCCTTCCAATTCAGCAGATTCTATGGTTCTATGAATGTAGTTTTTCAAGGAGAACCAGCCACTGTGAGTCGTCCTTATGACTTATAGCTCTAGGAACATTGCCTGCATGAATTGTACAAGGCACAATAGCATACTATCAGAATTGTAATGAATCCACTATCAGTTCAGAGTGCACTGTACTGTTGTTACTAATGTTGTCCTATGCAATATATTAGAGTTACCATAAAGTAGTCTTAACTGGGAGAAGTTTTTTGATAGGGAAGGTTGTTCTGGTTCAAGTTTGGGATTACAAGGCCAGATTATTCGAACTTGATTCCATATCATCTGAGAATTGCTTAACATTTTCCTTCCTGTTTGGAAATCAGAGTGAGAACTGTTTAGAGATGTGAAGTTGAGCACATTTTGCAACAGTTCCTGTGCTGATGGACTGTGTTGCAAACAGAAACCAATCTATTGGTTATTGCTCATGGAGCTACTTCCGAGAGCTTGTGGTTTATGAAAACCTGAGCTGGCGGTCTGAGTTTCCATGCATTCAAGATGCTTAGTTTGAAAACCTCATTTCATGTGAGAAGACTTCTCTTATTTCTTCAAAAAGCAGACATACATAGATACCTTGGTTGGTTGCCATTTGCCTTAGACAGAAATTGTAAAGGCAGAGAGGGATGGAAATTGGGGAAGGTAACTGTGTTGATGGAAAGAAGGAAAGAGAGAAAAGTGGAGGGAAGAGAGAGATAAGTTCTTTAGGAACTGGTATAACCAATTTATTTAACATAATACAAGCTAGTTGGTTTGCTGTTGTGTATTAATTCGTGACTATTGAGAAGTTATGTTGGTATAGTATTTATATAATAGCTCTCAGGAGTTACTCTCTTTCCAAAGTGTGTATGTGCATTTGTGCTTTTCTACAATGTTTTTTTAGTTATGAATGTTCTACATGTGACTCTTAAAAAATCTCATTTCAGTCCAGTTTTAATTGCAATGAGATACTGTGTTCAAGCAGTCAGCAGAAAATAAACTGATACTGCTACTAGTATTAGAGATGTGACCTGACATTTAGGAAGAAGAGTCTTAGTTAGAGGAGAATGTTACTTTTACTGCATAATGATGTTGGTCATCAATTAATGATGTATTAGTTTCTAGATAGGAAAACAGTAGCATGCTAGGACTAAGTAAGCTGGGGAAAGGAAAACTGCACCTAGTCAAGACAAAATTAATAATGTCACATTGGATTTTTAACTCATCAAAATCCATACAACTGGCACATAGTCTGACAGTGTACAGACATGTTTTGTTGAGAATTAAGGTTTTGTTGAGAATTAAGGTTTTGTCAACACCGCCCTTTTGTTAGGGGGAACTGAGATTTAGATTGACCCAGGGGAAGTTGAATAAGTTGTCAGGAGAGTTTTAAGTGGGCAGGTGCCTCTATGAAATTTCCTTTTCTCTGTATTCATTGTGCTGTCTGCTATCACAAGCACTAAGACCACATATACAGCTTGAACAGTCCAGTTGCCCTTACTAAGAGGAAAGTTGATGGAGTAGCATTTCCTTCTGCATATGCTTTTTAAAAAAGAATGTTTCTAGACTTTATAGTGGAAATACAGAGTTTGAGACTTGAATTGGTGTCAGCTGCATATTCCAATAATTTCCATTTGTGGTTGCCTCAGATTGCTAGACCTACCTTGCTAGGAACCATAAAATCAAGAATATGATCTTATATAAGCAATCTCTCTACTAAAAACAATGAAGTCACTTTTATATTTTCTTTTGACAGTAAACTGAATCCTTAATATGTATGCTATGATGCATCAATCCAATATACAGATATATAAATGAAATTATTTCATTAGAATACTGACTCCATAATGTCACGTGAACTGGGACTTCAGATAGTGAGAAAAGCTGCTTAACATAGTGCAAAGAATGATAGAATTTTCCTGTACCCTTCCTTGATAAAGGTATATGAAATGGGAATAAAGGAACAGTGTAACTTGGGTGATTTGATAACCAAGTAACTTACTACATTGCAACAGTGCATTATTTTTATAAGTACCAAAGAAAAGAAAAATAACCCTCAAACCCTAAATGATTTTCAGCATCCAAACAATATTCAGTGCAAGTATTTGAGAAAGGTGATTTTTTGTCAATCAGTCCATTTGTTTTGAAAAGTATCTCAAAAGATTCTACTAGATTAGTATTTCATTCAAGTGGAAGAAAAGTGGTTCCTGAGAACTCAGAGACTGTGTGACAAAACAATTCTTAAAGTATTTTTTTTTTTTCCTCTGTTAAAAGCTCAGGTTATATTCAGGTTTTGATGTCTCAGATATACAGATGCTGAACATACTGAAGACATCATATTCCTAGAGGTGAATGACAAAAAATACAGCACTTTTGCCTCTGTGAGCATCCTTTTTGGGGAATGCAGAATAACTCCTTATGAGATAGGATACAGATTTTTTTAAAAAGTATAGCCGTAAGAACATCCTTACATAAAATGTAAATTACTTGGATTTCTCTTAAAATTTATTTCTATTATCACCCAGGCTAAAATTCTATAGGGAAAGACCATTAGGAGCTGACATGTATGTAGAATCAAAATTAATTAGTATTACCCTTGTAGAGCATTCTTAAGTTAAATGAAAAAACTCCCAAATGCTTGCTCACCAGGAAAAGTCTGGGCAAGGGATTGTACTATTTAGGCTATGATTCCTGTGAAGACTATGACTTTCATAGCTACATCTGGGTCAATAAATTAATGATAAATAAACTTGTTCAGAGCTGTTCTTTACCTTGGATGGCAGGCATGCATCCTGCAGCTTTCAACTGCAGATCCAAAATCTTTTTCTTATTACAGTCTTTCCCAACCTAAGGAAGAAAAGTGATCCATATCTTCTCCCAAGGAAGAGTTTCTGGCCAGTTTTGTTTCTTGTACTGTCCATGGCCAATTACAGAACATGTTCTGTAGCTATACTACAAAATCACTACTAGGTTGAATGTCTGTCTTGTTGAGTTTCTAAGGTGTTTTTTGTTTAAAGAAACTAGAGGCAAAGTTTTTATAGAAGTTTTGTCTTTATCTTTTTTAGACCAAGTGCTAAAAACTCTCTGGCTTTTAGAACATAAGCACTTATGTCTGCGGAATGAAGTTAATCACTACTGCGGTATAAAAGCATCTGAAACCAATTAAAAATGCTGATACGGAAGTTCTGGTTTAAGTAAAAGCAACTTGATTTCTCCACCTTCTGCTCAATTGATGGATACCATTTGTCCATTGTGTGTTAAAGATGATGACTTTTTTCATTAAAATTCTTGCAGAATATTTTTTTTTAATTCTGTAATTGCTTTCTTCTCTACTCCAGGAGAAAACTCTTGATATTGTTATTGTTATTATTATTGCTATTACTACTACAGTAGTGTTTTATGATGAGTTTTGTTTTCCATTTGTTTAATGGAATCTCAGCTCATATTACCAGTAGTGAATTTGTTTATATTAGTCAAAATACTAAATTTGGTATTGAGACACTATATTTTCTCAAAATATCTTGAGTTCCAAGTCACATGATCTGAGAAAATATTTACTTTTATTGTATGTGAAAAAGTATTTTAGAATTTTTCTACAAGTGACTTATTTTCAACTCTCCCCTGAATTCTTCATTCATCCTAATTTGAGACATTTTCCTTAATGAGTGCTGGAAATCTAACTGATTCCAGTTTACAGATATTTTGCCTTGGCATGAATTTTGAACTATATAAATGAACTATATGAAGTGCTTTATAAACTCACAGAACTGTGGTAGGAATGAATGCTTTAATATATCATCCTTCTTCCCTCTCTTTTCTCAAACCTACTTCATCTAACACTCATATTTATTTAATTAAACCTTTAATAATGAAAAGAAATTTTTCTGGAAGGGGTAACAGTAAATGAAGAATAATAGTAAATAATAATAAGATTTTCCCTGGGATTTTTCCCCTGCCATTCATTCCAAATATTTAATTCACTCATCCTGTCTAGCTGACCAGGCAAGAGTTTCACAGAATTTTCTTTGGTCAATGGACTGGCACTTTAAAAGTTAAAAAGAATACCAGGGTTTTATGTTAGAAGTAATGATGTATCTTTTCAGAACTTTTATTTATTTTTCAGACTTTACTTTTTTTCAGTAATCAAGTAAGTTAATAGATTCAGTAGGTAGCCCAGATTAAAGTAGGACATAGGCAAAACAGAAGGATATTTAATGTAGCCCTTATATAACTTGCAATCAGGTTGGGTGAAGGTTACTGCCAATGGATTTAACTTAATTTCTGTCTCACATCTTGGACTGTTTTAATTCAGTGAAACCACAGAAACCGTATTTAGTCTGCCTGTGGAAAATCCTATTTTTCTTTGTGTAAAAAAATTTGTTCTAAGTGGGGATTTTTTTCTTTTACTGTGTAATTCTGAACTGTTTATATAACCTCTGAGATAACGGTGTCTTCTGGAGTTGTGTTTGAATCTGCTTCATTGCTCCTTTTAGAATTATTCATCATCTAATTGTATTTGTTCACTTAACATGGATCCATCTGTGGCCTGCTCCCAGTAAAAGCCTCCTCATTTCATCCTCAGTCATTGCATGCGAACATCTCACGCATTGCTTAGCTCCAGCTCGCTTTTTGTATAGCGCTGTTCCTATGGTTACTTGCAGGGGTTATTTCTACCAGAGTTTACTATCTGATTCTTTCACTTTTTAATTGTTGCTTTGGTGTAGTTTCTGCTGCCCTGACTCTGTATTCCAGAATCACATTATCTTCCATGATATCCTGTCACTTAGATCTCAACAATTTTTTCAGAGATGTGAATGATTTGGGAGCTGATTATTGTAATCAATTTATTTTCGGGAAGAAGGTATGGGTATCAGGGTGTGTGGTTTGAGGCTTCCTCATTTCTTTGAATAGTTTTGATTAAATGACTAAGTTTTGGCCACTACGCTGTCTTCTAAAGAGAAGCGTTCCTCTCATTTTTCAAAAGTTACTGATTTTGAGATTCATCTGGATTCTGTCAGATGGAACTTTAAGTTCCTTTCTACTTTACACTGTTAAGTTTTCACCATAGCAAAAATCAAATAAAGGTGCTCACTTAAATTTCACTTTTTGGTTTTGCTTTTATGTCTATGATATGCATGAAATATAGACTACAATAAAATAGAATAGAATATTTCAGCTGGAAGGCACATACAACAATCATGCAATCCAACTGCCTGACCATTTCAGTGCTGACCAAAAATTAAACCAAGTTATGTAAGTGTATTTTGGCAAGATTATTAGATTCATTTTAGACACCTTAATACTGTTGCTTCAAGCTTGACAGATTTATTACTTCTATTATTCTAGTAAATCTGGAAGGAATGCCATTAGGTAATGTCCTTTTAAAGAAAAGATTAAAAACACTAAACACTGATAAATAAATACATAGGAAACGAAAAGGGATTTCCAATGCTAACATAGCTCATAATTTCTCCTAAAGGCCTCTTAAGTCTCTTTTGCCAAATATCTAAAGAAAATACAAACTTAAATTCTTAACCCCTTTTTTTTTCTTCGCTTCCTCCTGCTTCCTAGCAACTTCTAGGAAAATTTTCAGATGATGTAATTGTTTGGAATTGCATTGGTTTTCTTTCATTTATACTTCATACATCTTCAATAAGAAACCTCACTCCCTGAGACTGCTTAATGACAAATCCCTAGCTTGGTATTACTGACACAAAAAAAGGGAACATTTCAAGACATATATTTTGACAAATATGCCTTCTTGTGCTGTCTCTGCATTTGTTTACAACAACATATCTTTGGAAAAATACTTGCTAAATGCAGAGTTAGATCTCTATCATAGCATGAAAATACTATTTGTGGTGCACAGGATCAAAAAGAGCTGTTCACAAACCCTATCCTGTTTAAAGATCTATAAAGATACTTTCCGCAGTTCTTTTAAAATTTTAGTTCTTATGAACACTTTGCCAATTTCTTTTTAATATAATCTTTTTTCTTTCTTTCTTAATATAATTTTAACATTCGATATATAGAGCTGGAATTGCATAATTCTTACCAGCATGGACATCTCATTGTGGGCATCTCTTTGATGCTGAGGCTTTCTGAAGTCCACTCTATTCTCTGCTGTTGCCATCTACTTTTTTTGGTGAAGTATACTGTGTAAGAGCACTTTATTTAGAGTGTGTGGTACTGAGAACAGAGCTTTCTGTGCACAGAATTAAAACAGTTTCAGCCTGACCTGACAGCCAGAAGGAGAGAAAAAGCTGGCAGATTTTCTTAAGTTCTTTTCAAAGTAGGGAATAGTTTCAGATACTTCTCCCTCTGGTCTGCCACTGCCATTATGAAGGGGAAATTCAGGGAATATTTGCAATCTAAAAGTACTGTTCCTTGTCATCCTGGGTGCATCACTATTACAACATGACAAAAGAGTTTCCATTCCAGAGTTAATACCTCTGTGTAGCATATGAGTGCATGTATGTGAATGTGCTAATTCAGGTATCTCACTACTGTGCTCCACTAAATGAAATAAATAGGCCCATAATCAGCACTGAGTATCATCCCTGTAGGTTTACTCGAGTGAATGGATCTACATCATTCTGAGCGTGTTTTAGATTTTCTCTATGCTCTGATGAATTCATATTTTCAAGTTTTTCTATGCAGCAATGAGCAGCACAGTGATGTGGTGGATTCTGTATTACATGAAAGTGCCTGAGACATTTGCTGCTATCCTGTTCTGCAGCTGATTTCTGCCCCTAATTCAAGACATGGTGATAACTTTTGGGACCAGTCACTAAATATCTTGTTCAGTAGAGCTCCTACTGATAACCCAGTTACTGCTGATGTGGGCCAGATTGTGCCCGTAATCCAGCTGGAGAGTACTCAGTTCTGTAGATGCTTTGCATTCATTAGTAATATGTACTCTGGCATTAAATTTGGATTTTGATTAGAAGGTGAATATTTATATTGTGAAATCAGTTTGCCTCCCTAATTTGATTTTAATAGGAAGTAGAACTGGGGAAAAAATAACTGGCAGAATGTTTGACAGAAACAGATAGAAGGTATGAGAACTAGTAGCATTCAAAGTAGATTTTGTTCTGTTTTGTCCATCAGGTTCAATTTTTAAAATATTCCTGTAAAAATAGAGTCCTTGAAAGAAAGAAGGAAAGAAAGTGTGTTTAATAGAAATGGTTTTCTTTCTACAGAACAATACAAAGCATGTATCATTTTGAGACCTGCTTTATTTTTCTGAGTTTTTAATGACTAAAGTTTTTTAAACTTTTATAAAGCAGAGATTTTTAATCCAGTATGAAGTTGATAGTTTTGAGGTAGTTTTGTAGTTTTTTTATGAGCAGAAAACTAATTTTAAAGGAAATATGTACCAAGAAATAAAATTCCAAAACAGCAGATTGTTTACACTTCCATAGAAAGGCAGGCATACGTCTAATTAGCTTCACTATATTTTTACTATTTGAGAAAAGAATTTAATTTTCCCTAGCTTTATCTGTGTAAGAAGTTAGCTATCAAGGAGGAGATTCATCTGCTAATATGTCTGAAATGTAGCTGTTGACATCTTAACAAGTCATCCTCTTTCATAGCCAGTGGAAAGTAGCAGACATCTCTGGAGAGTGATACATCTCAGTATAAAATAGGCCAACTTGAATCACCCTCTGGAAATGCCTGTGTCTCTTCATTGACTATAGGCAACCTAGATGAAGAGTTTGGTCTGAATGATTAAATTTTAGAAGGTTAATTTAAAATTAGCTGTGTGCAGCTGTCAATGTAGGTAAATTATGTTAAATATGTGGATGCAAAACTGTGTCTGTACATTGTCCGTTAAATGAATGTTTGGAAATTATTGGTATGTTTTAAAGTATTTGATGAAGCTTAATGTATTCTGGGTGTGGTAATAAAAAGAAATAGGGAAATATTTATCCTTTTCATTCACACAAGAAGTTGTATATCACACACACGCAATTTAGCAGGCAATCAAGTCACATTTTAGCCAAGGACTGAAACTTCTGATATACCTCTGGATTCACTGTGAATTGTGTCTGTTACTGGGTTCTGGTAATTATGTTCATGGCAAAACATGTGCATACTTCAGTGCACTTAAAAGACTGATAAATCTCTCCAAACTGGTAAGTGCTGAATTCCATCTGCACTTGCTAACTGTAATAGTTCCTCCTTAAAAGTACATCTTTAAATACCTTATTTGGTGCCATGCCTATTTCTTTTTCAGTGCTATATGGGAGAATTTTAATCTCAAAATTCATAATGTCCTGCAGTACTTTCAGCAGGTTAAAACACTGAAAGATGATATTTGTCTAAGCTCTCTAGTCAGTAGTAGTTTTCCACATCTGATGTTATTTATTAAATATGGATGTAATTTTTCATATCATTATTGCAAAGAAAATGCTGATAATTCTAATATCCAGTTATATGTGTTTAAAAGCACGAACATCTAGCCTGAATAGTGAACCTGGACACCTCAGTTATATTAAAAGTTAATAGTCCTTTTTTCTTTAAAGCCTTTATTTTTCTGAGACTCCAGAATAAATTTGATTGCTTATCTATTAAAGGGAGAACTTATATTCATTTTGGTATAAGTAAGGATATACCTTATAAGCCGTAAAAAACCCTCACATAGACATGATCATTTAGACTGTAGATTGCTTTTATTTTATTTTGTCAGTGCTTTGAGTCTCTTAATCCATATTTGCCTACTGCATTTCAAAAGGGAATCAAATTGGTTTTGTGGTGCATTAATGTTTTATGCAATATTCCATAGAGAACATTAAATCAAAATAAAAGAAAAAGGTTGACCTCTAACACTTACACCCATTTCTTATGTCAAACTGGAAGATGTTGAAAGCCTTATATGGTTGTAACCCTTCTATCTAACTGTGACCCTCCTTAACATTAAGCAGGTGACTCGATTAAACATAAATCAGGCATAAAATGCCCTGCATGAGGCAGCACAGTGAATCAAGCAAATTATCAAATGGCAAAACTCGTTCTGTGCTCTGGGCAATGTAAGCTGCCAGCACTTATACATCAAAACTTCACTCAGTGTAAGATTGATTTTATTTTATTTTGTTTATTTTAATTCCCTACAGCAAGCTGTGTTAGTTGTGTAAAATGCTGTCTGCATCATTACATTCCTAAGAAATGCTTTTCTTGTTTAGCAAAGGCCAGTTGCAATCTTAAGCAACATAATCTATGTAAGGCTAGATATTCTGCGCTCTGTAGTGGATTCTAGTGCAGTTGATATTTTGTGCAGTAATAGCAAAACTTAAGCTTTTGTGATTGTATGGATTTTTTTTTTTCTGTTTGTTTGTTTGTATACATACACTATCAACTTCAAAAATTTGAGCACCAAAGGGATAATGTTATAAAATTGAATCACCAGTAGCCATTGAAGATATTTTCCAGTTTCAGTAAAGATGCTGGGATTAAAGCGTGTAAGTCCAATCTTAAGGCAAGAATGAATTTTTATGTAAGATGATACATGTCTTCCTTTCACAGTTGCTTTTTATGCTGCCTTAAAACATGTCAAAATAATCCCCAGCAGAGGAGCCTAAAAGGAATGTCAGCTCTGTGGTTATGTAAATCGAATTGAGTGCTTTACAGCAGGTTAAGATTTTTATAACTCAGGAGTTGTTAACAGCCAGCTGGTTTGTATCTGTTTTTTATGGTTATTCTTGTCATAGGCAGCCTCCACAATTTTTAATTATATTTTATGGTATGTGTTTTCCCTCCTCTTGAATCCCACAGCCACTCTTTGCTTCAAAAGATATTTTCCACTGGGAAGAAGAGAAGCATTGCTTTGGGACTCCATCATTAGAAATACTGTTGTATAATTACCTCCTGGTAACAACAGAGGAGTGTGACTCTCCATCGCAGATCTTTAACTTGCTGTGCCAGGATGGAAATCTGTAGTATTCTGCACACCCCGTTAGGCTGTGATGCCTGCAGCCCTTAACTCAGACTGTTGTCTTCTGCTTTTAAGGAACAGATTTACAGTTTTTATTGCCTTCACAATGCAAATTTCTCTTTGCTTCACACTTCAGGTTTGAATGCATGCTTTGTGCTTTGCAGATTTATCGTATTCTGTGTTCTGGATCACCACTCATTTTTGTAACATATATTCTCAAAAACGCCTTAGACTTAATTTTTGTTTAGTGACCATCATAGTGATACTGGAGAAACATAATCTTTTCAATGTTTTTATAGCAGGGTAATTTCAAGAGTACAATCTGATTCCCATCTGGAGTAGAAATAATTTAACATATACTGAGCACTTTGTTGGAAAACAAAACATCATTCCTGACAGCCTGAAAAGCCAATGCCTTGTTTTTTGTTAGACTTCAAGAAGTTATGAAATATTTAGTTCTGTATAACTGTGAAGACATCACCAGAAACTACATTCTTGAATGTTTTACAGCATTTTGTGAGTGTCCTCCCTCTGCCAAAGGAAATGGAGTGCTTGTTAATTGTCTTTAATGGTAGATCCTCCTATTGAAACACCTCCTCTCCTTGCAGAAGTAATGATGTAAGAGCGAGAGCCTTAAATAATTGATCACACGGAGAAAGCTGTTTGTTAGATGGTTAAAAACTGTTAAACTTTTCAACCGTAAGATAACAAAAAGACTACTATGAGCCTGTTTTTTAGGTGATGTTGAGAAAATTAACACTTGTTTTTAGTTAAAGTCTAAAATAGTTACAGTCAATCTCACTTGAAAAGCCTAGTTTGAAAGTGCAAAGCAAGTAATACATGCTTTTGTGTTGTATTCCAAGAATTGATTTGTGTAATCCAGTTTCATTATTTTAACAGACTGAAATCAATAGAAGTATTATCATCATGCCTAATATATTCAGACATTATGGCTCTATAGATCTTCTTGTATTACACAATATTATATTTAAATTTGAATGTTAAGTGTTTATTCTGACCTACTTATGGTCTAATGCCCAATGTCAGCAGCTTCTGAACTTCAATCTCTCTACTGTGTTGTCTTCGTATTAATTTCTAAAGCTACACGGGGGCATACCATGTAACTTAACATAAAGATGCAGGATAAATATTTGTTGTCAGAATTAGCCTATCTGGTAGGCTAATTTTTTAAAAAATATAATTCAGTAGGAAATTAAAAAAAAACCTTTTAAACAGTCAGCTTTAAAATAACAGGTTTGCTGAAAATGAAGTTTGAATATTAGTAAAAATACTGATATTTGTAAAATACATTTCTCATATTTCTTTCAATTTCTTTTCCACATATTCATCCATTTAATAGTTAAGAATGAAGGTGAAAATAATAATGACAACAAAAATAAAGAAGATACTCAAAATAGAAGCATAAGATAGGGTGCAATTGGTGCAGAGCAGGAATAGCATATACTGAAACTGCAAGGTATATATTACATTGCTTTTAAAAAACACATTGTACACAGATATATAGTATATTATTTTTAAAAAGATCACCAAAAACCCCAGGAAATCTCACAGAATTTATATTTAGCAGATTAGATGCATACAAAATGTTTCATGTTTTAGGAATTAGAAGACTTCAGCCACAGTTCATGGCTTCACCTCGCCACTTACCCCAGGCAAAACTGCCGGTATTTGCCAACCGTGACCCGCAAAAGTAATCGTCATTTCTTTCTTCTCTAAGGCTGTTGAGGATAGTGTGTGCTGTTTAATGATATTTATTTGTTCAGGGTTCCAAAATATATCTACAGATGATACCCTGGAAACTGGAACTAATATATTGAATTTTTAATTGCTTCTTGTAGCCATACCATAACAATTTGAAATAGAAATAGTTCTATGTTGAATAAACTCTGCTTTAAAGCAGTACTTGAACCTGCCCTAAAGTCTGTGTTTGGCTACCAATGAAATTCTGAGACAATGAGAAGATACCTGCATATTTCAATTAGGCAGTAGTATATCAAAGAAGATACTCTTGGGGTGGTGTGCAGTATGTGACCTTCTTGGAACACTTCATTTGAACAAATAAAATAACACAGTTTTGACTTAGACTTAATTGCAAAGCTTTCATAGTTGTCAGATTTTATACAGGAAGGTATTTTGGAGGAGCAAAGTCTATGCCAGCTTTCACTGATCCAATGTAGCTGGAAAAATGCATCAACAGCTGAAGAGGCTGTTGACCGTATCAGGCTTTTATTCATTAATTTATGCTAGATGGACTTTTGCATGAGAATTTCCCCCAATGTTATTACTTCTCTGTTGAAAACAGACATTGATTTTCTCCTTTGTGTGTGTGCACTTTTGGATTAGAAATAAAGTTGAGAATATGCTTTTATGAAGCTCTCAACTCAAAATTAATGTAGTGATAAAGAATTAAGCATTATTCCTCTGTACCCTTGAACGGGTAACCTGATGTAATAGTTCTTAAATATGCACCTGTTTTTTCTGATCTGTAAAGGATGGAAAGATTATTAGATAATCATATTGTTCCTTTTTCTTTTCAGGCCATTTAAAAAAAAAAATCTGATGGCTTTACAACACAATTAGATTAGAAGTGTATTTTTTTAATCCTTAATATCCTGTTTTTCAGAATACGACTTCCTTTACAGTCAACAAAAAAATAACTAGTCACATTTTACAAACATAAGGCAAAATCATTATATTCCTTCTCATGATTGTCAGCGATTTAGGAAGAGGACATTTAACACTTAAGTAGCTCAGGTAACAACAGAAGAATGGAGATTTTTTTAAACTTAATTTTAATAAAGCCTTAAGTAGCTTTCATGGAATTAAGAATTTTTGACAAATCATCAGAAATTGAAAAGTGTTTTGATTTTTGTTTTTAAATTGCTAAACTATTGATCTTATGCCCACCCTGCTTCAGAGTTTGAATTAACCATATGCTAACTTAAAATTTAATTTGGTAACCATTTCTTGTATCTGTTAATTTGATGGTTTTAAGAAAAATACCACTGCTAAACTAATAAAAATATTTGTTACCTATTCTTTCTTAGTGTCTCCCAGGCTCAAAAGTTCTTTTAAGATCCGTGGTAAAAATGAAAGCAATGTTTCATCTTCATAGTTCCTTTGTGGATTTTTATCCATATACACTTGGAGCTGAACTGCTGTCATCACTTCTTAGGCAAATCTACATTGCATTTATGGACTTTCTTTGACTTTAGAGATTTTGAACAAGGGCTGAAAACAATATTAATGCATGCTTGGTACTTCCTTTATTTTTAAAGCTTTGTACAACTCTTGACTGATTTGTATTGGTAATCCTTATGTAGATTAAGGAAGTTTTATCTCCAACTAAAAAGTAAATGGGAATAAAATAAAAATGTAGATAACATCTGATACTTTCTGGTAATCTCAGAATTAGAAGTTGAGGGCCTCTAATTTCTCCTTCTGATGGTATTTTTAACTAAAAGAGTGAACAAAGTAATTCAGATATTACAGATACTTCCTTTCAGTGTTTCTTCAGATTCTTCTTGCTACCACCTAAGGATTTCTGTAGAAGGTATGCTTGGCACATATGGTTAAGCATACGTCTTGTAGGTGTGGGGTCATGATATTTTTGGATCTAATTTGCTACTAACTGTAGATAAATTATAAGAAAATTACAAACAAGAGACTCAGGCCATCAGCATTCTAACCAACCAACTGACCTAGGGGCATTTCTAAAGCTGCCAAAATAACTGTTCATATAATCTGTCAAAAAGGACAGTCCTACTGTTGGATAAAATATCTTCCATAATTTGCATCTGGACATTTTATAGGAACACATAGGATGACAAAAAGAAAAGTTAATACAAAGTGAAGTGCACTGTGTTAATGGCATTCTGCAGATACATTTGCTTCTGTAAAGCCTTGTGTGAAACACTGTGTTAGTGGAGGACTGCTTTGTGGAGACACAGCACAAAGGTAGGAGCTTTGAAATGGACTGAAGTTTATTTTTTGTTTATATGGTAGCTTGAAGTAAAAATGTTCATTAAAATACTTCATTTATAAAAACTCTAAGTTGAAGGCAAGCTGATGCTGTGATTGGATGCAAAAAATATTTGATGCTCTTGATAAAATTGATATTTCATAGAACCACAAAATGGTTTGTATTGAGGCAGACCTTAGAGATCATCTAGTTCCAGCCCCTCTGCCATGGGCAGGGATGCCTCCCACTAGACCAGGTTGCTCATAGCCCCATGCATCCTGGCCTTGAACACTTCCAGGGATGGGACATCCACAGCTTCTCTGGGCAACCTGTTCCATCACCCTCACAATTTAAAATTTCTTCCTAGTACCTAATTTAAACCTACCCTCTTTAGCTTAATCCCATTAACCCCTGTCCTATTACTGCATGCCCTTGTAAAAAGTTCTCGAGCTTTCCTGTAGCCCCTTTAGTTACTGGAAGGTGCTGTAAGGTCTCCCTGCAGTCTTCTCCAGGATGAACAACTCCAACTCTCTCAGCCTGTCTTCATAGGAGAGGGGCTCCAGCCCTCTGATTGTCTTCATGACCCCTCTCTCCACTCAGTCCAGCATGTCCTTCATGTCCTTCTTATGTTGTGGGCCCCAGCTGAACACATTGCTGCAGCTGGCGTCTCACAAGAACCCAGTAGGAGGAGGGAATCACTTCCCTCAACCTGCTGGCCATGCTTCCTTTGATGCAGCCCAGGATACATCTGGATTTCTAGCAATCTGCTAGTTTGGTGAGGAATGTCAACTGTTCATTTAGGAGATTGGAAATATGAATCCATCCAAAATTCCTGTATATCATCAACATTGTAGGAGGCAATCTTTTTTCCATGCACTGAAACAATTTTATAACTAATTTTATATTTCATGCTCTTTTGATATGAGGAATATCAATCACTTATGCTTGAATGGTAGCAGTTTCCAGTGAAAGTAGAACATTTACTAATATTCACTGAAGTTTTCCTGCAATGTAAGCTTTCTTTGAAAAAAAAAAGAGAATGGAAAAAGCTATGTTCATGTTCAAAAACATGGTCAATTGAGACAACACTATACTGCCTCTTTTGAAATGTGTTGGATGTAGTTTGAGAAGGGCAGGATGTCAACAGCAAAGGAAGAAAAATGTAAATACAACTGCATTTACACACAGAGATTTGATCACGGTACTACCTGGTGCATATATGAATGTCTCTGTAGATGATATGCCATCCTTATTAAATATTGTTGCTGAAAGGACAGAATTGTGTTTATTCATCTGCCTTTATTGCATGAAACCTCACATATATATATATATGTATATATATATATACACACACACACACACACACACATATAAATATGGTTAGTATGCAGCTTAGATGAAATACAATCCTCCTGTGGCCTGTTATCACTATAGAAAATCTGTTTCAATAGATGGAGGAATTACTCTTTTTCAAGCCTGGCAAAGAAATATAGCATGTGACTAATACAACCAATTAGAGTACAGAGCAAACAAAGAGAATTCTTGAAATGTCTCATAAACTTCTTAAGGCACTGGCAGAAAAAAAAAAAAAGTCCTTAATGTTATGGGCTGTTAGTGCATCACAGAATTAAATCTAACAATAGGTCTCCATCCTTTCAAAAGCAATTCCTGTGTTTTAACATGTCTTAAGTAGTGATTAAGAATTCAATTTTAAAGAAACTCAATTTAATATAAGAAATTGCATAAAATCCAGTCATTTTCATTCCTGTAAATTTTATGCATACCATAGACATGTTTTCAGAGCTAATTTATTCTTCACTTTGGAAAATGTCCACCAGTTCTTTGGGCTATACAGTGACAAATATTGATTATAATCAATGTTTTATACTTGCAATCTTATTAGTTATCTCTATGTCTTCCAAAGTGACTGCAAGTCAACATTAGTATCAAATTACTGGGATGATGTTCTGATTTCTAAGATAAAGTAACAATTGTGATCCTGTTCCATTTTTTTTTTAAATTATTCATAGTATAAATTTTAGTCTAGAAGTCATTATGTTGAAGACCAATAATACTTAGAAAATATGAAAGAAATACGTGTACACTATAGGGGCTATGTATTTTTTTTGTTGAAAAATAAATTCAGTTGGAATGTTGAGACTTTCATTGTTATGTATTGAGGTTGCATCTTGTAGTTGATTAGAGTTAGATTACTTGTAGTTGGGATAAAAATAGTGAGTTATTATCCAGATACTAATTAAATTTTGCCAGTTTTTTCTATTACTCACTCTGTGCTAAATGTGCAGTTCATCTTGCCAATCTGAATGTCAGGTAAGTCAAAAACTTGGAATTTAGCAATGATCAGAAAGAAGGTCATAACCCAGAGGGAGGAGAAATTAGAAAGCACATGTCCCATTTTGCACTTGTGTGAGTGTTAAGAAGGTGGAGAAAAGTGATTTCCAGTAGCAGATAGATTTGTGAAAATCCAAATCTGTTGATACCCTGTTCATTAATGGATGAAGGAAAGATTAATTAAATTATCTGCTGCAAATTATAATCTAGTTCTCCCCACAAAATGTGGAATCTGTGAAATAACTGTTGTCATCATACTTTGTCTTCTTGTGGACACTACCAAGTTGAGAGGATTGTGGTAACATAAAGCTTTTTCTTTCGTAAATTATTTCTAGCAATGAACATATAATGTCTCCCTTGCATAGCATATCATGAGGATTTCTCAGATTTCTGCCAAAGAGAATGTTGGGGCTCTTTTATGCTTGCTTATTTGATGATCTTTGAATATTTATTCATAATGTGTTAGACAGTGGTACCAATCAGTTGTCAGCTTCAAAGAATATGCCTTTTGGAAGTGATACATATGATCATGTATGTAAATTTGAATTTACAAATGTCTGCAGGTCTTCATAATATAGAACTGCAATTATGCCAATATGGTAGGAATGGTAGAAAAGCTACTGCATATTTGTTTTTGTATTACAATCAAGTACAGTAATAATGTATGTATTATTAATACTACACTTTCCTTTTAACATCATTAACAGTCTTTATATGTTTGCTTTTTGTGTAGCAGGCAATTCTGAGGTACAAAACAAAATGAATGAAGTTCAGTATTCACTGAACACTCTGGGTGTGAGAGAGCTCCCTTGATTTGGGGTGATAATTTAGCCTTAGAATAACAAAAAAAACCCGGAGTTGTTAAATTTGGAAAACACCTCCAAGATCATCAAGTCCAACTTTTGACAAACACCACCATGCCCACTAAACTGTATCAAAAAGTGCCACATCTGCTCACTTTTTTGAGCACTTCCAGGGATGGTGACTTCACCATTTGCCTGGAGAGCCTGTCCCAATGCTTAACTACTCTTTCAGTGAATAAATTTGTTCTAATATCCATGCTTTGATGAAGTGCTGGGACACAAGTGCACAAGTGCTCCTGTTGTGCCATAGTTTGTAATGGAAAGAGATACTTTGTGTTCAAATGTGACATGCCACCCAAAACCATTCATATAATGCCTTGGTCAGCACCTGGGGTGCTCCCTGTGGGATCTAGTGTTCTGTTGCTTTGTGCAACAAGTGATAAAGGCAAGCATAAAGGTGAGAGAAGACTATCTGTGACAATTGACTGCCTTTTCATCTGAAGAAAGGACTATACAGTGTTACCTGTGAGTCATTATCACAGCTACTTTGTACAGTATCGCAGTTCTGCATCGCAGTACAAACTCTGCTATCACTGTGCTGTAACAGTACGTTTAGCCCCATGCCTTGCCTCTGGCACAGAGTAATGCATAATGGATCTGACGAAACTTAAAAAAGAAAAGAAAAAGAAAAAGAAAAAGAGAGAAAAAAAGAGAGCCCCAAAGCCACAGTGCAGCTCTTGAAGTTACAACACTTCTAGTGAATAAAAGAGTGAAGGAAGAGAGAGGACTCTTCTGACCCTTACAGGTGAATTCTTTACATTCGGAAATATGAAAATTCTCTTACTCAACTTGCTGTGTTAAAACAAGGGTACATATGTCTTAGAATAACTGGTGGATTTCTGGGACATTTTTCCACTGTTATATTGACTTCTGTCTTTCTAATGCTTGGCACAACATGCTTTGCACACTGCAAATAAAGAGAGATAATCAGAAAACAGGTATAGAACTTGTTAATGTATATTGTATTATAAAGGTTTCTTTTTAGGGACAAGAGGATTCAAAACAATCTCTAATTTAAAGCTAAATAGGACAAAACAGAATCAAAATTGTTCTTTAAAGACATTTTAGGTTTTTTATGTGTGTAGTATATTTTAACTCCGTTAAAGAATAATCCAATGGAAACTTTATTTAAAGTATCTTGAAATAGTAGGTTTTATTTTAGACATTTACTGAAGGTCTACTGCTCTAATCAGCATCTTTGATAATATTTCATCTTAGCTAAAGCCCTGAATTCCTTGCCTTCTCTTTTCATGACTAGGAATAATGCTGTTTTCACTTCCTGAGGATGGCAGGAGCCTGAAATAAGTCTGCAGCTGACTATTCTTGTGCACCGGAAGTGAGAATCGAATTTTTCTTTCTTTGGGCAAAAATGTTGCTTTAGGACCAATGCCATAAAGGCTGCACAGGCTTTGATAACACACTGACTAAATATTGGTGGGCTGTCTCTTCAGTGTGTGGACTCGGTGCAGAGAACAGGTCCCTCTGGAGGCACATCCATTCCACGAGGCGGCTATCAAAGCTAAAATTCCACCATTGTGGTCCACAGCAAAAATCTAATTTTATTCTGATCTTGTTCTGGTGCCACAAATAAAATTTCACTCACATGATTAGGCACACGGACTACAGTGGGTCTATGGGAAAGAATTTGGCAGTTCTGTTTGCAAGGCTGAGTTTGGAAGTTGTAGGGAAACACTTCCACGGGGCCATCAGACTGCCTCAGCAGTGTTTAGATATTAGTTTAATCAAAGAACTGTGTGCCATTACCCCAGGATCTGTGTCAAGCTGTGGATTAGGTTTATAAAAAAAACTACAAAAGCTCCTGCTGGTTGAAAGATTATGAGTATTTAGCTACATTACTGCTGTTACAGGCATGAACACATCTTTTCAGTATTTTTGAATTGTAACACTGTTACAATTAATTAGTTGTGTCCATCTAGTTAAAAATTAGAATAAAGTTAAAGGCTAAGGTTTTTTTAAGTACGACTGCTCTTCTTATTGTTTTTGACTGTATAACATAAACTGTAATACACTTCTCTAAACTGGTCCCAAAGAGTATGTCAATAAAAGACATTGTAGTTAGTAAAATCTAAGAACATTAAATGAAGAAAATTCACAGAGCACCAATAACCACCAGTGACTGTCATTATGTTAAACCTTTTAATTTCTCCTAACAGCAAGAATAGTATTGTGAGAACATGAGATAATACACATGAAAAGAAGAAAAGAACTTCTATTTGTAAAAAGTGCAGGGAAGTTGTTCCCATAATAAGTCATTCTATTAAAGAAGAGCCATTATTGCACTCTAGCAATGCAAATGTAAAACAGAAAGTCTTTCAGGAACCAACCATTATTGTTAGCATAATATATTGTCAGTATAAATATGTTTTGCCTTCCCACATTTTTTTTTTTTTTTTTTGGAACTGCATGCTATTTGGTTAAAGAGATTGTGGATCAGGATTTGATATTTAAGGAAAAGTATTTTTTTATATTGTTCAAAGCTGACCTCTGCTTTTAAAAGGCTTGATCTGCACTTTTTCATCTGTTTAGAAGCATACATTTTTGGTTAAGAAATTGAAGACAATCTCTTTGTCTTTTTCCTAAGCTGGGAAGGTTGAGATAAAAAGGAATGCCTGCTTTAAAAGTCACACATGGCTGTAATTTAAGATTTTTTTTACCTCATTGTCCATAACAGTTGAAAGAAACCTTCAATGAAAGTTTATTAACTAGGCCAATGCCTGAGGCAATAAAGGTTCATTTATTACCAGTTTCTTGGCTGTTTTTCTTCTTCTATTTTTCCGTTAAACTCATAGCGTAAGATAATACTTCACAAAATTAAACCTTTGACCTTCTGTGGAGTTAAGTCGCCTTTGATTAGATAAAGTAACAATTTATGGTCCAGCATGAGGTTGCACATGAAATGAATAATGCAACAGAGTGAATGAGAGCTGAAAATCTATTGCTTTTGAAGAGATGACTGTTGTTTAAGAAAGAATGTTCTCTCTTAATTGTATTGTATTGTTGCTGTGTGCATTCCAGTAGGATTTTAAATTGTTGCTGAAAACTGCAGTACAGCCATGCAGTTATGCAACATACATTGTTTAATTCTGTCACAATTGCACCAAGCCAATAATAAATTCATAGATTACAAAACCCCATGAAGCTGTAACAGTTAGTAATTTGTTGAGGTATTTGAAATGCACTTTTTGATTTCGCTTTTTACTCTTCAGTACAAAGGAATATATCCACTAAAAAGAATAACTTCATGGGATGTAAGTCAATCAGTTCCATAAATGGCAAATTTTAGTGATAAAATAATTCCATTTACACATTTTTTGAAGCATTGTTCGACCTGCTTGTACATCTATTTAAAAAAATGCAGTGTTAATAAAACAAAAGGACACCACTGCTTTCTACATCAATGTTTTATTACTGCAACTGTGTTATTAATTGTGGAGGCACATCTTAATCAGAAAGATTTTTTTTTTATTCGAAATTTAGCTCTTTTGCGTATTTATCTTAAATGCTATACCGAGGCCTCAAAATTCATATTACAAGTTAGGAGTAGTTACAGGAAAAAGGTCTGATTAGGCTGATGAACAACAGATGGTTTGAGCTTCACATACACTGGTTTTCTCCCAGTGCAAGACTGTCAGTTTCAGTTTAGTTGCACCAGTCTAAACCATGGATGATTTTTTTCCTAAGTATTCCTTCTTTAGCAATATTTAAAGTGCATGGGTTTTTTTCCATTAATATGATACCTTTAATTATAGGCCTTTAAGAGATATTTTAAAAATTACCTAGATGAGCAGTTTATGCTGAACCACTCTAGTTGATCAAGAAAATATAGCTAGGGGGACCAGACAAGAATTTTTTTTATTATCCCAAAATAACGTGTAATGAAATTTTTAGGCTTGTTGTATTGGATCAATCCAGACGGCTTAGCAGAAATAAGATTTCTGGATAACTGTGAGATTCTGGACATACATTATACATAAAGAATTCTTCTGGTGCAACTCAGTATATTTTAGCAGAACATTATGGTGAAGTTCTCCTTCCTGCAATCCAGTCTATGTAATCAGACCTCTGTCCTCCTGCAGATTGTTTTCCCCTTCTTGTTTTATGTATCACACTATATAAAACACCCATTAGATCAGAGACTAAGGTTAGGATCCTATTTCATTTGAAATAACTAGGCAGCAGTGTAATAAGCTACCAAAAACTTGTACCTGAACTGCTGAAACCCATGAAACCAGTGCAATAACCTACAGTGATCGGAGTCAGGTCCTAGGAGGTAGCCCTGCCTTTCTTTCTGAGGCAGATTTTTGCAGGAATTTTGCCAAAGATGGAACCACAATATGAAATCTGCTATTAAATCAAGAAAGGGCTTGAATTTGTTTCAAGTCAGTACCATCGAAATAAACTAGAAGAAAAAGGATTAAGCATTAATTTGAAATAATGAAAGGAGTTCTTTCAGAATTGAGATGAGATTTGGAACTCCTCCCATGCAGTGAGTAAAGCGTTTCTTCAGAATGAAGTTTCCAGCAAATAAATGAAATTAAATGTAACACACTGCTGACAGTTGTATTTTGGTTTTCTGCCTGTTCTGTGGTGACACAGGTAAAGTTTCTTGAAAATGTTGTAAACGTCCCGAAGAAGGAGCTTGCATAAATACATACATGTTACTGTATTTTGTAAGTAGCCATAAATATATGTGTATATATAAAGTTTATATATAAATATATATATAGATATATATATAAGGCAAAGTACAAAGGAAGCTAATAGTTGCATTAAGGAAATTATCGGATTGACTATTAGGAATTGTTATTATTCTTAGGCATAATTATGTGAAGCAAGTTAAAAGTGAATTAAGATCAGCTATTTAAATAATTCTGTAATTTGTCCCAGGATAAAGTTTAGGCATGCAATTAAAAAATGTGTGTTTTGAGACATATTCAAGGCTGAAAAAGTTCCACTCACAGGTCCTTTTCTATTTTGCTTCACAAATAGGGTGTGTTGTAAGCTGCTCACCCCATCAAAACTGAAAGTTTTAAGAGCTTTCTCTTAAGGCAGGCAGGCAATACTATTTGTTGTAAGGCAGAAACCCTGGATGTGATTTAGTGCCCACCAGTAATTCGTATACGTTTCGAAAATCTGTCATGATATATGACAGCTCTCTCGGTGACTTTGCTTTTAAAACAGAATTGTTTTCTGAAGATGCTGGTTTTTTTGTCATTGTTTTCTGTTTCGTTCACTCATTTTTCAGCGTTAGAGACCACACATACTGGGCATACTTCTGGTCTCATTCTCACCCACGAAATTCTGACTTCAGTAGAGTTGCACGGGTGTAAATTAGACTAGGACTTGGCAGGAGAAAGCTTATGATTATATTTGGCAGAGACAGCAGGCTGCGACTTTATTAACATAATTAACAGCTACAAACACACCCAACAGGCCAAAGTAATCTAGTGACAGAAGAGAGAAGGTCTTAGTAGGAAAGGATCCTTCGCGCTCTCTTTTGGTGTTCTGCTTCTTGTTCCTGAGTTCCTACTAAGGCTTGGCGAGCGTTCAATTGAGCTGTAATTCAAATTCATACGGCTCCTGCAAGACACCTTGAACAGACTTTTGCTGATGAGTCTATAGGAACTGTCAGCAATACGGAGATTACTTCAGAAGCATGAGGGTTGAATCGAACTTTACTTTCTGATGTTTTGCTTTTTGAATTAAATTGTTGGACAAGATTAATTGCACGCAGTAAGAGATTTAAATGAATGGCTTTATAAAGCATTAAAGTTCTAAGTATGTCACATGGGAAAAAAGCTGTAAGGTTTAAATGAATAAATGTATTTAATGCATAAAATGTCTAGGCTAATTTTTTAATTCCTTTACTAACATATTGAAAAACCATACTTTATTCATCCATCTTAGTTATACTGCTGTGGTTGTGGTAATTTAATATTCCTGCTCTTTGCTAATCTTCTGGTTCAACAGAAGTAAACAATAGGTTTCATAAATTAAAAATACGCTCCTCAGAACATGCTTCTAAAGATAAAAAACAAGGCTGTAAACATTTATGACTGAAACAAACTAGATTGTTCAAATACTGCCATGATGTATCATGTATATCAATATGGCACTGATATCAGTTAGAATGCAAACAAGGTTTTAAATGATGTGCCCCTTCATTTCAGCTGGAGAATCCGCTTTACACCATCTGCCTATCAGATGGTTAGGAACCAGGACTGCGTATTAATGCCACATGTTTGATTTTCATTCCTCTTGTAATGGTTAGATTCATATTGCTAATAGCTGTGCATGAGCACTGTCGATGAAATTTGTGTGACGATGGAGTGATGAGATATTTATAAAGCTGCCTGTCTCACTGCATAATCAGCAGGAAGAATGCCAGACATAAACAACTTATCAATTTCAGAATATTAATGACAACTACCATTGACTTCAATCCACTGAATATTTTGGCCTGAATACTTTCTAACTGTTCAAATAAATATTTGTAAAGAATGAAAATGCCTATATGGCTGTTCGGTGTGATCCTTATTTCTCTCATTTCAGTTGCCTTTGTTGGTTACACTCGGTTATCTCATTTTTGAAGATAACATTTCTGTAGTGTAGAGAAGTGTGCACCTTGGAAATTCCTTGGCTACTTATTGGAAGAGTAAATTGATATTAAGTAATGTTTACATCAAAAGGCTTTTTCAAAGAATAAATTGAAAAAATCCCAAGTATTTCCCTGGGTATATACCCATACTATGACTTTAAAACTTAGTATTTTAAAATATAAATATAGATACATAGTAGTGTATTAACTTCTGCTTATGATATATTTGTCTGCCTATACTAGTGAGATAAGAAAGATAAGTTGGGCCCTGTGCTGAAGTTCTGGGTTGTACCACACCCCAGTACACCACAGTGCACCAGGGATTATAAAGCAAGTGGCTCTGATACCTGGCTTCTGGCCTCCCGTGCCACTTGCTTTGCTGTGTCATCACAGTCAGGTGATAGGAAAAAGTATCAGTAAAGGAGAAACTGTGCTGTAGGCTGGAATTGCTGTGAGGACCAGCATTAAGCTAGAATTCTGAGCATTACCCCTTCCATTTCCCTCCTTACTTACACCAGTGCTTACATGAGACATGCATTTCAGATTTGTTTGGTTTCCATTAATTGATGTATCATTTCAGTCACTTCTGTGATTGTGTTAGAGAAGGAATAAAATTATTAGTTTAACTTCTACTTTTTAAAATTATTTTTTACCACAAACATTATCTTGCAAAAATCTTACTACAGAACTAAGCAATTTGTATTTTAGTTTCTCAGTCCCCATCCGAAGAGATGCACCAAAACATACTCTTTTTTTGCAAATTTTGTAACAAAAGAGAGTTTTTATTTCAGGAGTTCTGCATCCAGGTCATTATTCCAGTGAAACAAAATAATTGCAGATGGTCTCACAATTCCTGTGTCCAGCATCTCTCTAGTATGTAATTTACCCCAATACTTGGAAGCACTTTAAAACTTCTGGTCTAGAAGTGTAGTCACAACCAAAAATTTGGGGCCTGCTGTTGTAGTCATTGAATATAATATGTACCAGAATATTCCTCCAAAGAATTGTTCTTTAAAAATGCTAGTTTTAGCTTTTCAGGGATGTATACATATATTAAAAAAGGAAGTATAGGTTATTGTGTTGTTTAATGAGCAGCGGATGCAAACCAAAGTTCAGAGGTGCACCATCCCTTTTTCTGTGGCCAGATTTAGGGACTGTAACCAAATTTGTATAATGTATGGCTTCATATCCTTCCTCTAAGGTAAAAATATAATTGGAAGCAATCCATGTTATTGTCAATACCTTGTTAAGGTCAGAACATGCACAACTTGTGATAGTAGCAGAAGCTAAAATAAAAGTAAACCCTCATATTTATTTGCCTTCTCATTTATTTTTGGCTTTTGGTACATCTTCTACCTGAACCAGCACTTTTGTAAAGAATATTGATCTGTAATTATCACTTGGTCAGTAATTCTCATTACACTTGGAGGTGTTAGAAGTCAGCCTGTGAGGAGAGGTGGGAGGCTGGAACTGTTTGCTAATCTTTATGTGATCATGCAAAGCAATAAGGGAAAACAACCTTCAGTCAAGCAACAGTATATTCAAAGGCACCTCTTATGCCACCTCATAGATTTCCTGATGTCTGCTCACCTGCTTTTTCCCTGCTGGAATTTGCCTTCTGTCCCTCCCCATCACTAGCCAAAAACATGGCAAAAGTGAACTTGTTTTCCATGTAAGGAGTCGAAGGAGACAACAAGAGACCCTGGGAAGCAATGGTGCTAGCAATTTTTACCTCAGCGGCCTGGGATGATTTGCTTGTTTGGTCTTTCCTGCTAAATTGCACTCTTCCTATGCTAGACAGCAACCTTAGAATAGTAAATTGTGGAGTTAGTGCCTCTTGAGATCCGTAAGACACTTCACACCTCTCAGAGTTGCTGAAATCAGATGAGCAGGCACCTTTAAACTAATTACATGGAGTTTTTCAAGCCTTCTCCACATTCAGGACAAGAATCTTGATTCAAAATGACTGAGGCTCTTTTCTCGTGGCATCACAGGCTGAGGGCTGAGAGTGCATCAATGCATTAAACTTACTTGCTTTATTGCCTTCTCTTTTATTTCTTAGATTTAGGTCTTGATCATTTCCATCTCTGCCTCCTGCATCAGTTGTGTGGGGGAGGCAGCTCTTGTGAAGTTTTGACATTGGCTTCTCTCTGCTGCCACCCAGGCTGGGGCAGAGGGATCTGGGTGGGCAGGACTTGGGGACCACAGGAGAATTACCCTACCTCAGGGAAGAGGGCAAAAACTGACACTTGTGGCTTTGATTAAAGGCTGCATCTAATTTTGAGCTTTGAAGGCAACTGGAGAACTGGACTAGTTCTACAATTGCTCTTGACAAAGAGAAATTTTCCTGGGTTTGTAGAACATTCTTGTAAATGGCTGGATGGCAGCAGCTTGGTTTGGTAGGAAGAGCACTTAAGTTGCCCATAGGTGGCTTTGGGATTGATATTAAATGTGTTAATAATTCCTCTTCTCATTGATAAATACTTTAATGCCTGCAAGTGTGGGGAGAGCAAAATAATGTTCTGCATTATTTTTTTCTAGAAATGCTTCCTAGAGCATCTACATCTCCTTGCTGTTATATATGAAATGAGAAATGTCTGAGTTCTATCATCTGTTACTCAGAAATTATAGACCTGGTTTTTCTGTTTTCTTTAGCATGTCTAACATTAGAGATCTAATGAGAATTTTTTTCCCTAACTATGGTTATGTATGTATTCACCTATTACGTATTCTCCTATTCACAGTCAGACACTCAGGACACCATTTTGAAGCTAAATTAGATTTTCGACTGCATGTATTTGTAGCTGCATCTAGTTGTGATTCTAGTATGAATGCACTTACTAGATACCAAGTTAAAGTTTAGATGAATGTATTGGAGTAATTATCTCAAGATGATGTGAAACATTTTACTTGAAAAAGTTGATAGTTTTCAAAACCAACAAGAGGAATAATACTCTGCAGTGCTGTCTGTTCTTATGTAACAAGCATGAAGGAATAATAACAGTCCCTACAATAATGGAGACTCACAGAATAATGAATATTAAATTTTTTTCATACTTCTTTGCAGGTCTGACAGCAGCAGCTGCAGCAGCAGCAGCTGCCACCAATGCTGCCATAGCAGAAGCAATGAAAGTGAAAAAAATCAAATTGGAAGCTATGTCGAACTATCATGCAAATAATAACCAGCATGGAGCAGACTCTGAAAATGGAGATCTGAATTCAAGTGTTGGTAAGTTTCAGACATAGCATTATTATATGTCCATAATACTAAGATATTTTATTGAAATGGTGATCTTTCTGAACTTCCTTCTGTAGTCCTTGATTTATTGTAAAAAGTTGCATATTTGTATTCCTTTTCTTAATGTTTTTAGTTTTATTTTGTACCTGATCTTTACACCAGCATTCAGTGTTGTTGTTACTATTACAAAAACATTCTTTTCTTCACAGACTACTTTTTCAGACTCCAGTTAATATTTTCCATGAAAGAAAGTGGTTTGATTGCTTAGAGTTCATTTTTCAAAGTACAGGTGGAGTGACAGATGATGGTGTCAAAGTGAAATTTAACAATGTCTCCTGCTCAGTGTGCTGGGTATTGACTTTAGGTAATTCAGAACACAAGCTTGAAAGCAAAATATTTCATACTTTCATGTGCCCTGTGACAAAAGGAAAACATACATACACAATAAATTCTGTACACAATAAATTCTGCCATGCTCTGCAGTTCCTATCATATTTTATTTTAATAAACGCGTTCTTAAAATGTGGTTAACATTTTTTTCCATTTCTTAAGCAGCCATCAGCAACTCTTGTTCTTTTTCAAAAAAGAATTGTTTCAGTATACTTTATTCATTTGTTTGGACAATTTGTTTTGCTAAAGCATACTTCAAAGCTAGGATAACTTTTTGTTGTTGTTGATTAAATCTTTAATCATCTGTGTGTGTCTGCTGTAAAATGTTTTGTTATGCCATTTCATTGTATTGGATCCTTTTATCATGTTGAGACAGTATTAACTCAGCAACAGAAATTCAATGACAGAGAGGTATGTTCAGAAGACTGCAGGGAAGATTGGTGTATACTGGAATAAAAAAGCCTCAAATAGGCTTTTTGTTTCTATTTTGGCCCTCTGTCTAGATTTATTTTTTTCTTTTTTTAGTTTTTCATCTTCTAAATACATTTGGAATGAATCTTAGAGGGCATATACTAGCCTTAACATAAATAAATACATGCTTGTGAACAGTGTTTCTGTACAGTTCAGTAGGCATTGGTAGGGTATTATTTAGAAATAACATGAACTGCAGTTCAAAGAACAGGTTCACCTGGGCACATAGTACTGTAAATAGCAACAATATGTATGCATTACTTCATAAGGAGGTTATATGATTGGTACTGTTTTCCTTTTAAGTAAAGGCTTTAAAAATACCTCTATGATGGTGATGAAAATAGTCTTAAATTGTGTGTGAGTACTCAGGTACCAACATATGCAGTTACTTGAATACAAGTGTAAAGATTGTTCTCTTGGAGAGAAAACAAGAGATAGTAGAGAGCAGGTGTCTTTGAAATCTGGGAGGAGGAGATAGGTACAAATGAAGTGGAAGGACCAGGTGGCCTCTAGCACACTGGGAGAAAAGTGAAGTAATGAGAGAGGGTGATATGTGTAAATACAAACTGAGAAGATAAAGGGTATGTACTAGAACTAGAAGCTAATTTAAATTTTCAGGCTTAGATGAATCCATTATGTGAAATAAAAAGTTCAAATACTGGTTTGTGGAGCTGCTATTCTGCTTGGCAGTTCTAGTTATAAACCACATGTTCATGTGGTTTTCCAGCCATGGGGATAGAAAAGTTAACAGGTAATCAACATCTAAACCACGCAGAGTATTTGTAGAAGAGTGGATAGAAGGAATATCTGAACTTCCTATGAATAAAAAAGAAAAATATCTATTTTGAAATCCTTGTTTTAGGCATAATTTAGATAACTAATATGCTCTTAGACAGCCTAATCATTTTCCCTATTTAAGAAAATACATTCTAGCTATTTTAGTAGGGCAGACTTAGTGAAGCAAGATTATTTATTGTCATTGTCAAAATTTCCTCTCAGCCCCTTAACTTACTTGTTAGCTTCAGTTAATTTCCCAATTTAACTGAATGAAGAATTGAGTTAATTTTGTTCAGAAAAAAAATGGCTCTTCTGAGTAGAGTGAATAGCTTTCCAGTTGTCTCCATTCCATGAGGAATGGTTCTGAAAATAGAGTTTTCTTGTCTGTGCATCTTGTCTTGAGCTGCACCCTTCATACAGAGGATTTCTCAAGAACAATTTGCTTTTATTGGTTTATTTTTATAGTGAACCCTGTCTAGTGTCCAGTGTTGGTCATGCATATGAAATCAGAGAAGTGACTCCTGCTGCTACTAATGTAATGCTACTAATTATTAGGTTCATGAAGAGTTAAGTTCTTTGTTTATTAGTTGCATTTTTGAAAATTAGCACACTGCATTATCTTGACAAGAACTCATATTTCAAAGGTGTTGCTTGTAGTAGGTGTGTACTCGTTCTTTTCCTGCATTTTTTCAGGAGTGTGTTTATTTATGTATTTTCAAATAAATATTATCAAGTCCATATACCATTAATTTTTTTAAATTATAGCTTGCTAGGCAAGAATATGAAATATTACATTACTGAATGTTGACAGGAGGAAAGAATAAAACAAAAGAAAACAACCTGATTTTAGTTTACATTTTAAATTAGGTTATGTGCCTGACCAAACTGAAAAGGAACAAATGATCCAACCAGGCTAAAAGCTTAACTGATTCATCTTAGCCCATATGTAGCAGGCATTATGGTGTGCGTGGATCGATCATCCTGTGCTCCAATGCCTACATAAAGGTGGAAAAATAAAATAAGGGACCTTACTTTATTTATCTTATCGACTTGTCAGGTGTACTGCTGAATTGTCTTGCTTTTTGGTTTTAATCAAATGCTTAATGTGAATTACAGAAGTAATTCTTGTAGTTGAACGTTGTATAATTATACAGAGCACTACACAAATTTATTAACTTGGTCCTTTGAAGCAATGGCCAAAAGGTTAGTGAGTGAAGGGAGTTAAAGGAAGCCAATGATACTAATAAGTAATTATTTTATATCTCTCAGTTTTGCTGGTAACCTTGAGCTTGCATCCTCCCACCAGAATTATCATTTTAGAAGGGGAAAAAAAAAAAAGAAATTACAGAGGAATCAGAGTAAGGTATTAGCACACTGAGTAAAATATATGGCTGCAACGCCTTTCTCCCCCATCCACAATCAATTGGATTCTTTTAGTTTAATATTTACTTGCTAAGATGAGATGCTAGTCTGCATGGTGATAAACAGTCTGCTACTGGCATCTGAAGGTGACCTGTCAGTTCATATGGACAAATCTCCTGCTTACTGAAATGTACAAAATAAATCATTAAAGCAGGCAGGTGCTCATTCCCAGATTTAAATCACCATAGATTTATGATTTGAATTAATGCTTCATTTGGTCATAGAAATAGATGCTGAGACAAATGATATGCAGTGGTTGGGGCTTCCATACTGTAGCCATCCCAATATTGATTACTGAGATGTCTTTGCAATCTCTTGTTTATATCAAGTACTGTCTTGTGACAGCTTGGCTGATATGAGCTACGTTGCAGATAAGAAGGAAAAATGTCCCAGGTTCTTTTTAGTGGCAATTCTACATACAACATGCAGGGTAGATAAATTATTGGGGTTTTGTTTAAAAAATGAATTCCGTAGGGCAGCAAAGAAAAAGGAAAGATTATGCTGTGTGTTGGGAATTAGGTTTTTTGCTGGATTTGGTGGTTTGTTTGGCTTTGGTTTTTGGGGTTTTCTTGTTTTTTTTTTTTTGTTTTTTTTTGTTTTTTGTTTTTTTTAATTAATTGCAGAATGAAAAGTAGCAGAGTGGCAGGGTCAAATTTTAGATTTCAGTGATGAGGTTTTACTGTTTGTCATATTAACATGTTATTGTGACATTAGGATCAGTTGTACATTTACCATCTGATGCTCTGAAGCAATGGATAGGTAAAGCAGCTCAATTGTTTCCTTGCTGCTTAAGTACTTACTGCCCTGCTGTCCTACTTCATTAACCTGCAGCAGCAAAAGATAAAAGCCTCTGAAAATAAATACCTTTTAAAAGCTATTTTTGGGAGCTAGAGTTTGCTATCTATAACTTGGTAGGAAGTGAAGAACAGTCCGTATACTTTTGCTTCCCGAACATTTTATATAACGAAAATACTATGCATGCACTGTAGGGAATACTCAAAGGATTTGTTAAGACCTTTGCCACTTGCTAAAATATGACTCATAAAACTTGTAAACAACTATCAACAATAGTAAATTACTTGCTTAGTAGGAAATGAGTTCATATCTATTCAAAATGTGATCTCAAAACAGATGTCCCAAGAAAATGTCATTGTTTAAACTACATTCATACCAAAAAAATGCTATTATTTCTTTAAGGAAGTGAAGCAATCATGAAGACTTTGGTGTTCTTAATTTCTAAACACAGTTAGGAAATACAAGGCAACATTTTACACTTGGCTAGCATGCTAATCCATAAACAACCACAAAATGTGTTGAAAATTAAGAAATTTTCTTGGCATGTTAAATTTCCTCTTCATCTGCATTACCTTGCAATATTTAAAATTATGAGACAAATACAAGGCTTCCTGTGATATGTTGTTAAAAAATAATGCTTGCTTGTATGCTATTCTTTTTTTCATCCAGAATCAGAGATAAAATGATTTAGGTGAAATTATTTTTCTCTGGTGACCTTGCCCAATAATAGAACAGTACAAAATGCAGTAATTTCCTTTTTCTAAACACGCGTGTCTATTTTAAGGGAAAGAATTACTTTTATGGTTTCAGGAAAAAGTCTTGGAGACCTTGAAAAAGCAAATAAAAGGAAACAGAGAATGCAGGCCACTGAGCACAGCTCTGCAGTTGCACATCTGATTCTCTGCCTTGGCAATGTTAATGAACCTCAAATCCTCCCTATAATTAGATGAGGGAATTGCTTATATTTTCAAACAGATGATGCTGCTGTAATGAAACGATTGACAGGGAACTTAAAAGTGTCTACAGTAGTCATTTAGTTTCCGGGTTTTGGGTTTGGAGTTTTTTCCTTTTTTTTTTTTTTTTNTTTTTTTTTTTTTTTTTTTTTTTTTTTTTTTTTTTTTTAATGTAAAAGAAGATTGGCTGTAGATACAGGTCCTAGGAGAGGTAGTAATTTACACAGAATGCTATGACAGGTGTCTTTGTATAGCTTGGAAATAAAATGGAAGACAGAGGAATGATGGGCAGGCATAGCAATTTTTTGGGAGGGGGTGTCCTGTGCTTATTCTGCCTGGGTTCTTTAAAAGGGGCCGAGACTCAAGAGATGGATCCGGATTGAGTGCACAGCTGTAACTGCTGATGAGCTAATTGCTCCTTATCTCTCAGCCCCATTCATCTTCATTTTTTACCAATTACTGAGAATTATCTGTGTTCTCAGTTGGATATGAGAGTTAATCCTTTTTGGTTAAGCTGGCAGTACTGTGAGCAGATTCCAAATCATAGGGTGAAAAAGCCAGAGCAAGCTTGTTCTCAAACTCTCTCCAGTTCAATGACAGTATCACTAGTTCATAAGAATTTTTCTATTGTTTAACAGATTAAGCACTGATTTTTTTAAACTTTTATACTATTATTAATATGTATTTTTCTCTTAGCGTAAACTGAATGTGTATATTCCTAGGTGGATGTGTTCCCTTTCTAAAGGTATTCACTTGCAAAAATGAAAATAAGATAAACATTAACTTCAGACCAGAAGGATTCCTTGCGGATTGTCAGTGTTTATTGTATGATGCATAGCACTTCTTTTAATGACAAGACTGTGCATGCAACTTTGACATCGTGGGACATAAGACAAATGCTTGTCAGTGACAGATATCTACTTTTGTAAATTTGTTTGAGATCTGTGGGTGAAAAGTGCTGTCTAGGTGCTTGCAAAAGCATAATCATACAGCCTTAAGGACAAATATGCTATGTGGAGCACATGGTATTTCAAGCTAAAGGAATGCTTTCATAAAACTGTGCTTTGGGAGCACACAGAACACCAGAAACAGATCATTTAGTTATAATCAGGTCACTAAGCTTTTTTCTAGAATTTTGCTTGTCATGGGAAAAAAAATCTTTCATCTTACAGCAAAAATGTAATGTTTGTCTGTCAACCAAGAATATAATTTCTCCGTATCTGCTTCCCTAGCCTTTAATTGTGATAGTTAAATTTGCTAAACAAGGCAATGAACTGGTTATTATGATCTGAGCACCAGTTAGTAAATATGGGGAATTATTAGCAAAGATTCAGCGTTTCATGTTGGAAGGTCAGTTGTGCTATAACAGTTCCCTCATCTAGATGAAATCTTCTCTGTGAAGTTCATCAAAACAAATGTAGACATTTGCACCTGAGTCACCTTAGACTCAACAGACAGCAATAGGCACTTGTAGGGGCGATCCGTCTCATCCTAAAGTAGATGGCAAAAGTAGATCAGATAAATTGCACCTTACAAGTGCTTAGTCATGCAACTACTGAGTTGTAGTTACATAAAGAAAGTTAAATGAATGGATCTCACTCCCAATGCATGCAATTAATATTTTCTGGAATAAGATTTGAAGATTTGAAGGAGGTAACAGGTCTTTTCCAAGGCAGTGATACAGTCATGGCAAAATAGTGCTTGAGGCACAGTGAAATAGAAAAGAATAGAAATAAATCTACTCTTCAGAAACAGCAGGTGAGAGCTTTAGCTATTCACACAGAAAACTGTTTAGATATAAATATACTCACGAGTTTTTTGATTGTATGGGTATATTGCTTCTGAAAAGAGTGATTTTACCTACATTAAACATACTAGAGAGCAGGCTTCTAAAACTGCAGAAGCAAAAGCTTCCAGTCTGAGATTTGTGCTTCGGGCTTGCTATGAAGCTGTATTGAGTTCATGGAAAAATCTAAATGAATAAGTCTACCTTGTCAGCAAGATAAAAAAAAAAAAAAAAAGGCTATTTATATTGTTTGATCACATTTACTTTATTTCCTGTTCATGAAAGATAATCCTAATTGGATAACTAGTTGGATAATTTAATCTCCAATGTGATTTATTTTCAAAATGCATACTTTATTGTTATGGCCATTTTTTCTTTTTATTAGTGCCTTGTATGAAACTAATGAAATTGTTAAGCTTTCATTCAGTTTTGTTTCATCATTCCTTGTTATCTGCAGTAAGTATAGTAAAACATGATATTGTGGATGTGCTATGTTAAGAAATACAAGTTTAATACACACCTCATTTTGCTAAGTAGTTATGATAGTCTATAAGATCATCATAAATAATAATTAGAAGCTACTTTTTAAAAAGAAAACACTAAACTTTGGGGTTATTAGTTCAGATTTAGGAAACAGTATCTCTGGTGGAATAAGTGACGAGTTAACATCTGTCATACGAGAACTGAATTATCATGAAAATGTGTCTTCTGTGTTACAGATGTAATTATACTATATTACACATAAAAATATTTTCTCTATAGTTACATAGATATTTAAGAAATGCAGAATTTTTTCATTCATATGCAGGACAAAGGACTACATAGAGCTGCATTTATTTTTTGGGACAGAATTAAAAATAAGCATTCTTTTCTGACTGGTGTGTGTGTTTCAGAGTGATGTGAACTAGGCAACAGATATTTTTAGGTTTAAAGGTAACTTCATAATATTGAATCCTTGGAGGGTTTTGTTTAATCAGAATATCCTGGGGCGGGAGGAAAAGAAGTGTGCTTTCTAGAGACTCAGACTGTATTTGTACACATAATATGCCTGCATGTGTCTATGTTCAAAGGAGCATTTTTGGAGTTGCTCCAGGTAATGGGAAAGGCAACCATAGGGCCCAAGTCAGGCATCTACTGCAAGAAATTTTCTTAAATTGAGCCTGTGCATGTAGAAAATTGCAGTTCTGGCAGTTCTTAAAAATGGCATTTTATAGATCCTTTCCCATCAGCAATGTCAGCGGGATGTACATGTAGATACATTGCCCCTGTCTCAGAGTTTGCATTCAAGTCTTAGAGCTTCAACTTTTTATGACCAGGAAATCCATTAACACATCTATGTGATAAAGCAGATAAATGAGGACCGTATTGCTGAAAAAATCAGAATGGGAAATAACTGCCTCTTTTATATTGAAAGAAGTAATGTGTACAGAAGAGGGAGGGAACAGGCAAGCAAGGGGAGGATGCAGTCCTGTGTGAGAGGCAGCACACAGTTTATCCTAGAGGTCAGAATTTCTTCTTGTTTCTTTTAAGCTCTTCACGTGATGGTAGAGGCAAAGCATTGATCATGCTCTGAGGCTGCATGTCAGATATAGACTTCAGATTTTCTGTTTGCTGTTGACTGCCAGTCCAGTTTGTGTCTGAATATCCAAAGACTAGAACCACGGGATTATGTACTTCCATAGAAAACCAGCATATTTCTTTTGTAAAATGTATTGACCATCTTCTTTTTTATGCTGAATACTAATATTTTTAAAAATGCAGAATTAAGTCTTTGGATAGGAGAAAGTACTAGAAGACCTGTGCAGCTTTTCTGTTCAAGCAAAGGAGGAAGCTCCATGACCTCTTAAAAATGCAGCTTTTGCACAGCCTCATGCAGTCTTTTAGGGTGCAGAAACAGTGTAGCCATTTAATCGAACCTGGCCCTTTCCCTCTTTGCATTAAAACCAAAAAGTGCCTGAAGTTGGCAGTCCTGTAAAGCACAGCCCCATGCCTCTGGTGAGGTGAGAGGAGGTGGCTGTTGCACAAGCAACCCTCTGGGTGTCTTAATCATGTATTAACTGAACAACGTGCCTGAAAAAAGAAAGCTGAATAACATAAAATTCAACTTGAAGTACCTTGAATAATCCATGTATGTTTTTGACAGTTAAGATGGAGACAATAGGAATACTTGATGGACCAGACAGGAGGGAACAGAAAGGATTTTAGCATGGTTTTCTTTAACAGCAGGCCATAATCAAGATGCAGACCCTTGCATTTATTCAGTGCTGAGAGAATTACTAGTTTGATAACGACTAGGAATGTTGTTATTAAAACAGTATGTGCAGTTCATTTTCAACAGTTTTGAATTAGAGTCTGCACTAATGAAACGGATACGGTTTCTTTCACAAAGGGCAGATCTGTTAGTTAATATAGCTGCAGCAGTGCCTTGTGGACCATGCCTTTAGCTCTATTTGTATTTCACAGCATGATAAGCAAAGAGTGTTGATTTTCAAGGATCCTGCTGATGAAAGGTAATGGCATTATTACATCTTTATCTCAAAAACAGAACTGCATGGTAAATGATTATTTTTTCTCCCCAACCCCCTTTTTTTTCATTTTTTTTTTTGCTGTTGCACAAAGGATTTCTTGCTTAGAATCCTTTTTTTTTATTATTTCTTTGAATGATTTTAGCCTTGGAAATGATATGTTATTATTTAATGTCTGCACAGCAAGCCTGAGAGCACCTAATAGCGAATGGATTGGAAGTGAAGTGCCTCCTGCTCACAGATATGGATCGGCTCAGTCACACGCTGTACCAGCTGTCATCTCAGCCATACTGCTGTGATTTAATTAGTCTGTTTATGTCCTTTCTAATAATATTTCCATCTCTATGAAAGGGCAAATGCGACAGGGACTTTTTTTCCCTCTCTGGTTCTGCAGACTGAAGAATGTGGCCTACATCTGATATGCTGAAATGCAGGATTGAATCACTGTTCCTGTCACTTCAAGCTGTTGATAAATTGTTCGGCCAAGAAGTGTACTTACTTCCTTGGGGTCATTTGTGGGCTAGTGGCCTGTAATCTGCATAGGGGATAACAAAAAGAAGAAAAAGAAAGACCACATATAGTGTTTTTCTCCTCAAGGGATCAAGGCACATTAGGCTGATGAGTTTTCAAAAATATTGAAATTTTTAAAGATTTTTTTTCTCTGAGACTTTTGAATTTCTTTATTAGGGTTTGAAGAAAGGGTTTCATTGTACTTTTAATCCTGTGACCATTTTGAGAACACTCTACATAGTAGTTGGTCATCAGTGTAGTTTCAAAAATCAACATTCTGTACAAAATGCATATGGCATTGTTATTTCTTAATAATTTTCTTTGTACTGATACTGATACTGTACTTTGTACTATCAGTTTTTTTAAAAAAGATAGTATTCCGCTATGGCCTGTTTTTCATCCCATGCATTTCTATTCTAGGACTTTTACAAAAAACACCTATAAATGCATAGAAATACTGGTATAAAGATAAAACTGGGCAGGCTGTTATCATCACTTCAGGCCCCTGGATATTCAAATTCACATCTTCTTCTTTCTGGTCTTTCCTTCCCTGTCACTCTGAAAAAAACCCTGCAATTAAATGACAATATTTGGTGCTTTCGTGACTGTTCCTAGTGATGGAGGTGATCATCTCCCATCTCTTTCTGGCTGATCAAAGGGAAGAAGGCAATCATTGCAGTAAGAAAGAATGCCTTGGCATTTCCCAGCATGAGATTCTGTAGGCTGTTGCGAAGGAGGCAGGTATTTCAAGTCACAGGGACCAGCTGTCCAGAGAGATGCCGGGGATGGCAGCAGGGAAAAGTAACCTCTTTTGATCTCTTCACTGCTGCAAAATGTGAGTTCTTCCCTATTCGTTTTGACTCTTTCTTGCTCTCTGATGTGCCTGTCAGTGACAGTATCTCCATACAAATGTCTCTGTAGAAGAAAAAAGCCCTGTAGTGCTTTTTATTTTTTTTCTTCTTCTAGTTTTGTCTTGGATTTTTTTGGTGTGGGTTTTCTTTGGTTTGGTTTTGGTTTTGGTGGAGGTTTTTTGGCTTTTTTTGGGGGGGATGTTTTGTTTTTTTTTTTTTTTAAGATGAAGAACTTTCATATGACTATGGAGTGCTGCAAACCTTGAAAACCTTGATGCTGCCATTGCTTCCATTGAAATGGAAGATCCAAACTGCAGACATTGCATACCACAATGGGGTGCAGGTTCTTTGGCTATTGAGATGCTTGCAAAAATTTTTCTCTAAGGAGATTCTAGGGAAGGCTTGCTTCAAAAAGTACACTTTAGTACACAGATAACAGCACTTTTTGTGGCTTGTAATATTTTAGGTTTAGATTACACCAGAATGTTTTCTTATTTCTTTATTTATTTTATGGTAGGACTGCAACTCCTATGCACAGAAAGAAAATTTGTGTCTTAAATTTAATTTTGCTTCACTTTAGAGTGAAGCATACCTTTTACAAGACAAGAGAGGCCTTCTCCAGAATAGCTTAGATGACAGTAGTTTGGCATGTTGAGCCATGTTGTCATGTATAATTTTAAACAAACAAACATAAAAGTTTCTGTGCAATTTTCCCTCTCCAAAGCCTTCCTAACAGTTAGAGCACCCGTGTTTCTTAGTAACACCATTCTCACGTCTCATCTTCTCAGATTTCATAATACTGCCTCAGCAATCAGAAGAGAGTGAATTTCCAAGGTTGAGATATAAATGGATGAACTTTATTGTTAGACAGTTACGGAGGGATTTAAAAAAAACATAATAAACACAAAACTTTCAGGTTGCAGTCTTGGATCAAGGGGACAAATGTTTAATATGCTTAATATCCTCAATATTCTGTAACTCATTTTTGGCTTAATACATAAACAGATCTGATTAAGTTATCTTGACAGAAATACTTTTATGATAGCAAACAAACTTAGCAGTAAGCATTTGACAGCATTATTTATTAATATGATAAATGAATTGTGAGATGTGTGATTGTGTGATGATGCATTCATTTAGTTGTTCCTTTTTTTCTTTTACTAATCTCTGTCATGTTGGATTTATAAATGGAACTGAGTGACCTTTGAAACTGTGATGGAAATGAAGAGATAAACACAACTTGAAAGGACAAACCAATTAATATAAATGTGTTACACATAAAGAACTGATTTCAATCAATTGCTATCTGTGTAAACCTTTGGGCACTTAGCTGAATGAAATGGAGCAAACAGATTACGTGACATAGGGACAAAACATCTCTTTAACTCTTTTATTATGTAGTTTGTATATCATCCAAAATGTACAACAGGAAGAAGAAGGTGTATGCTACATTGTGGTACAAAGTGCATTAGAGAAGTTACAGTCCTTAAAGATAAACTTTTTCTGATAATCAGAAAGCCCTTCTGATGGTATTCTTCTGCATTCTGATGAATATTTAAAGGAGCCTCTATTTAATTTGTTTGCTATTTCCAGCACTTTTGATTGAACTTCCAAAACACTTACGCAGTATGCTTTTAAAATGTCCTAATTCAGGAATTTCTAAATAGCATATGCATTTCTTCGACATTGGCCTGGTAATGATGAAAACATTTATCACCCTGAAATCAATACAAATGTCCTGGGCATCCTTGTTTAAGAAAATTACAGCATCTCTCAACCCTTTTTTTTTCCTTTTTTTTATTCCTAAAGAATGGAATCTTTTGTTACATGCATTTTAAACTACCTGCACATATTGTTCTCTTTATAGGCTTTATTAGAGAATGTGGTGAACTTAATGTAAAGATTTCAAAATACTGTCATTGATGCACAACAAGGGAAAGAAAAAGATTAAAAGAAAAAAAAGCAATACAAGCTCGACATTTTAAAACACTTGCATTTGAAAGACTTTTCATTACTAATTGATTTTTAAAAGAGTTCTATGGAAAAGTGAACTCAGAAATGTTTGAAAGTGCCTTGGCAGTGTGCCAGAACATTTAGTACAAAGCATAACTAGACAGTTTCTGAGGCCTTACTACAACTGAAAAGATATGTTCTTTGCCGTTCTTAATCTAATTTGGAATCCCAGCTGTACAGTTACAGATTATGCTGGTTATTTTCAGTATCTTGTGGACATCTTTAAATGATCAGTTGGCACAAGACAGCAACTTCCCTGCTGTCACAAACAGGGTTAGGCAACACAAGGATTTCAGTAGTGAAATTTTCATTAGATTTCCTAAAAGAAGCTATAATAATGAATTGGTGTTCATTTCCTTATTTTAGGCAGCATTTTGATTGTATTTGTCTGCTACTGCTGTTTTCTAGCATGGATTGATTGGGCCAAAGTCTGTAATTTCTATTTGTCTTTAGGGACTTTAGAGTTCTGAATGGAGTGAGAAGGAGGGCAGACAATGTCTTATATTTCATAATAATTTTCTTTAAAATTACCTCTTAGCTCCAATGATATGACACTGTCTATTATATAACAGTTAAGAGTTCTTTGTTAGTTGACTGAAGTTGAAATGAAAATCCTCCTTTTTTTTTTGTGGAGTGTGCACTTTGAAAACCTACATAGACAGCTGAAATATTAATGGAAATGGCATCCATTCTGTTTTGGAAAAGGAGCAGACCAAATGATAACGAGTAACATTGACCAAAGGCAATTACTTTAAAAGGATACTGCTAAGTATCTGAGAAAAATGATTCCTTTGACTAGTTGTTTGTCAGGCCCTGTGTGGTTTTTATTGATTGCTCTTGAATATATAGCCCCCATGATTGAAAACGCTGCTGGTAATGTCCTTCTTTTTATCGTGCTGAGAGTATCTTATTGAGAATAATAAGAAAGAAATTTATACAGGAAACAGATACACATTGGAGCTTTAAATTAGTCAAAAGTGGTCTATAGATTACCTGTGATATTCATTTTCTAGCATGTCTCCTTTTCTAGCGCTAGTATTTAGAATTAGATGACAAAAAAATCAGGTCTTAAAAGTTGCATGTTAAATATTTGTTTATTATGTGCTTTGTTTTCCCCCTTCTCTGTATCTGATCCCCTCTGTGGAGCACTGTAATTCATCTTCTGTTATGAAATATACTAAGTTTGAAATGAATCATAGATAGGAATTGAGCAGGTACTATTTCTTACATATGAATATTTTATCTTGCAGCGAACTTTTTTTTACTCCACAGTGAAAGACTTCGTCTTAGTGTGAGTGGCTGGCAACTTAAAATACCACTGGTCTATTTAAATGGACACTTGATTAGGATGCTCAAGAGAATGAAGACAGGAATGGATTTAAGCAGCAGGCTGCAGTGTTACTGACAACACTGGCAAGGTTCTGGAACAATAAAAATCTTCCCAGACTCCCCAGCTACACAAGCCCCCAGAGGATGGAATACAGTGTGTAGGACTCAGTCCTAGGCCTCAGTTCTTCTTTACAGGGTCTTTGAGTATGCCTCTCTCCTTGCTTCTTCCCATAGCAAGGCAACAGTTTTCAAAGGGAGACATGCCTTTTCGAGTGACAAAAGTTTGCTAGCAAATTCTGTGTTTCATTTATTATTATATGCTTTACTAGCAGTCCTCCAAAGTTAAGAAGGAAGAGCTAGGGCTTTGAATGACTTCCAGATTTTCCTGTCGATTGAACTAAAACTCTAAGATGCTTTAAAATCCATTAGACTCCAAAGGGAGAAAAATCCTTCATGACTCCAGTAGTAATTGTTCAGTCAGTCCTGAGGCATCCTTAAGAAAACAAAAACCAACCTGACATCTCTAGTTCCCATGCCCCAGTTACATGGAGGGAGGCTGACGAAGTGGATAAAAGCAGATAAAAGATCTGGATAGGAAAAGAACTACACAGAAGTTTAAATTAATAAGTAGAATGTTGGGAACAATAAAAGATGGAGAGCTTTTGAAAGAAAAATCCATCTCTTTTCCACCTATAGTCTGAAGCTCTTGATCTACTTTCCCACCCAGAGAAGTGAAAGCAAATGTTACTATGGATAATGTATCTTCTGTCTGTTCTACAGGACTCACCAAAAGTCTTCACTAGACATCTCCTTAAGGCAATTTCACAAGCCTCATGTCCAGTATAGTTGTATTAAATCACTTCTCCCTCGCATTGCTTAGTTCTTTTCTCCTAAACACTTCTATTGCATTAGGTCCAACATTTTTTCTGGTGATTGAAAAACCAGTATCTTTCCTTTTGGAATCCATGTAATGCTTATTTGGTTTATTCTGGGCTAGGAATCCCCATTCATTTTGTTTCCAGAGATGTGCCACATCAAGACTTGTGCAAATATACTGGATTTTCAACTGTTTTTTAATGCAAATCAGATTTAGCAGTAATTTATTGATATGAAAGAGAATATTTATTTATCCACAAATGTGGCTTATGGAGTACGGGTGCCAGCGACGGAATTTAGCTTTTTGTGTAGTGCTCTCACAAACATACTTAGTCACTTTTGGGTGAAGTATTGTGTCATATGGATACTGTTACTGGTTTGCTTCATCAGTAAACCTTGATGAGAGCACCCTGGCCACACACAAACTGTAGTCAGGTGCTTGTGGACCAAGATCCCTATTACCAATAATTTCTAATTTCTCTTTCTGCACAAAGCCGGACTGTATGGCCAGAGCCGAGCTAGGAATGGATAAGGACCTGCCTTAGTTCTGATACTGAGTAGATGCTGAGGATCATCCTACAGAATGCAGGGAAGTGGTCCTGCAGGAGTCATCTTAAGTGTGGCTGTTGGTACAGCAGTGCTAAACAGGTGTCACAGATATGGCAAAGAATCATGGTTTGCAGTCCATGCATTTTCCAAAACAGTATTTGAATAGCCTATAATGATTATTTAGCTAGCTATATACAAAATCTAGGAGCCAGTAAAACTTGAAGTTGCTTGTACACAGCATCCTTAATACTCACACGTATTGGAGGTGTCCCTGGGCACAGACAGAACTGCTGCTGTACCAGTACAGCAATCAAGCTTGTACTGGAGTCTCATGCTCTGTGATGCATGATTGAACTCCTTGTTGTACAGTTGAAACCTGGACTGGAAGAAGATACACAAAAGCAGCTCTTTATTAAAATCCAGAAGTGCCATCTAATCATCGGTGATGGTGGGAAGTGGTGGGGGAGGAGATCTAAGGGAGAAAGAATGAGTAAAAGGAAGACCAGAATGAGAAGTGCAAGTTAGTTAAAGACACTATTGAGTATGCTTCTTTTGTTTTGTGACTGGCCAGCTCCTCTCTCTTACTGCTCTTTGCTGTGGGGTTTGCATGGAGATGTACCCAGGACAGGCCAAGACTCTGGGTTGTCTGTCTTTTGTTTATCTTTGGATGGAAAAGCTGATTTGCCAAATAAACAGATGTAACTAAGGATGAAATTAAACTTACTTTATTTGTATTTTCTGAATTTTTTCATGGCCAGGACTATATGTGTGACCTCACCTAGAACTGAATTTTTGGCTATGACATGCCGACCCCTGTTTCAGTACTATAATATCCTCTATGATGTCACCACTTTCTTCCTATTTTGCTGTTTGTGTCTTGCATGATACAGTTTTTACAGTGTTGTCTTTCCCCTCTGTCTCCCTTCATCATGCCTTGATTAGTATTTTGGGAAAATAGAATGCTTTCGTATTGAAGTAGCAGTGCTGACAGATGCCAGTTTATCAGATAGGCTGTGTAGAGCAAACCCTGGCACTCTTGTAGCCACATCATTTTCTGCAGAATTCTACTTTCAGTTTTGAAAGGCATTTTGTTTTGTTTTTGTAATTATGTTTGCAGCTGAAATACAGCTGGATTGTCTTGTGGAGCCAGGAAGAAGAACACAAAAAGTTAAAACTGATATCCAGCTTATGAAAGATGGAAAACTTTAAGAGATGAAAGTGAGCTAGATAACCTGACAAAGAGTGGAAAGCTGAAGAATCAAAATGCAAGTCTTCTTCTGTGCCGGTATCAGGATAAAAACATGATTTGTGCAGAACTCTCTTAGAGGCTAAGGGCTGTTTTGCCAAATTATCTAGGGAGAACAGAGAAAAGTAATTCAGGATTTATTGTTAAAAATAACCATCAATTTTTCATCAGTGATATTCTCTGCTGTGAGTCATAGCTGAATGTGTTTGTATGGGAGTGGGAAAGTAGGGATGAAGAGTATTTTATAGACAATAATATATTAATGTTGCCATGGATTTTGTGGCTGCTGCTGCAGAATTTAAGAGTTGTCACCATGGAGTTTGTTTTGTTGTGTGCTGCAGAGTAGGCAAAGGACCTGTGGATGGTGGCTTGCTGCAGTGGACATTAGCTCTTTGGTTTTAGGACTTTAGGTAGTAGTGGTGAAAGTAATATTTTGTTTACTAGCTAGAGGCAATAGTCAGGTTGCGTTACTGGTGCTTTCCAGATGAAAGGGAAGTAATGGTGAAGTTAAGCAAGGAGTGAAATCTTAGATATGGAAGAAATAGCAGGAGGTAATTTGTAACAAGTGTCTGTAGAAGGATCACCTTAGACAAAAATGGAACCAATAAGCTTTTGAAAAATCTGGAGTAGAAACTTTTATCTATTAACTATTTCATATTTAGCTAGAAATGTTCAATTTCCTATTCGAGTGATGAGCAAGTTTTTCTTTATTTTATCCATGGTCATATTTAGGCTATGTTGTTACCACTTGGAAGGTTATTGCAAAGGGTTGTTCCACTTTTGTGCTGTAACATTATGAAAAAATTAAGTGGAAATTAGTTACATATTACCTTTTATATGGGAAAGATTGGAAGACTAGTAATTTTCTAGAACACCTGCATTTTACAAAATTAATCTATATCTCTGACTTTTACCAAGATTCCCTGTCCTTCCCAATAATCATTGACAGTTTATTTTAAAACAAAGGCCATAATGAGAAGAGTTTGCATTTCTTTTCCACAATCATCATCCAAAACAGTTATAGCTGTTAAAAATTGGTCTTAGTGTTATTCAGATCACATAAGACTTCCTTTAATTGGCCCTTAATAAGCTTGGTTTAACTGGGATTTAAAGAAAGAACAGTGGTCATTAACATTAGCCAGATTAAGACTCTGTTAATTACCACTGAAAGATAAAGTAATATGCAAAGATGGGGTCTAAAATATTCTTGCACTTAAGCACCCAAGGAAGTTGAGAAATTTCTTGCTAACTGAAATGAATAAGTCAGTAGCTCTTTCTCTACAATGCTTAAAAAAGACAGAAGATAGTGAGTACAATTACTACATTTAAATACTCTGACTTAATTAGTACTGTGTATACAGATATGCGTTGTATTTTGTTGGGTTTTTTCTATCCCTCAAACATAATTAATTATTTGTTTCAAGTCTTTGATAAACTCTGCCAGAATGTATCATTTTCTGATCATTAATCCTTTGTATAGGCAAACATAGTCTAATATATATTTTGATATACTGATGTTTAGGCTTTATATATGAATATACAATCAGTATACAATTATACATTAATGTGCATATTAATCCATGTTTATACATAAATAAAATATATAAATATGTCACACATATATATATATAGAAAACCCCCTTTTAAATAGAGAATATTTTTCTTATTGCACAGTAGCAATGAAATCAAAGTATTTCAAGCATTGTAGGCAAAATATTAAGAAGGTGTAACCTTATAATAATGGCATTTTTGTGATGTCACTATAAACAGTTTAAAGCATTCCTCAGTCATGACAGTCTCTCAAGTATTGGCATGACATAGTATTTCCACTTTGCAGTGGACTTGTGGTGAATTTGTCAGGGTGTCCTATCAATCACAGCACTCATCAAAGGAAAGTTCAAGAAACTGATAGCGGGCAGATATAGAATCATCTTCTTCTGTGCATGAATAGTTTCTGACTAGTCTTCATCAGTCAGCAAAGATTTATAATCTGAAATGAAAAATTTTTAATCTCATATAAAAGTTTCTTATATTTAATGTAATGAGAGCTTTTCCCCACTGCGATACGAAGTGATAAATTCTGGTTTAAACAAACTGCTGTTCTCAATTATTTCCATCTGTATGATTATAAATATTTTAAAAACAAGTAATTCTGTCTCTTCCAGAAAGTGATATGTGCTGATATGTTGTATATCAGTTTCATGGAATATTTTCACATTCTTGTATAGTGAGAAGGACTAACAGTTGTGCCAAGATTACTGTTACGTATTCTCATATATTAATGATTTTTTTCAACTTCCATCTCTCTAAATAGACTCGTGATCTTAATTTAGAAAAAGGCACTGGTTATATATTTTATGCATTTTATTTCTACTACTTTATATAATCTTCAATTTTCTTCAAACTGCCTCCACAGTGAACAGTTGTTCAACAGCCTCTCTCTGTGACATTTATTTTCTTTGGAGATACAGTCATCTTAAAAATGATCAGTTGGTAGGAAAAATAAATCCATGTGTTCCATTTAACTCCATTTAGTTCTCAAAGATGCTGGAGTATGCTAGTCTAGAACTTTCTTTTTAAAATTGTTTATTAACAATGTAGCTAGTTAAAGTATGTTTTTTTTTAATGATAAATCATGATAAATCACTACAACATGTTGTGGTTTGCTTTTCTGTTTGAAATTTTATGTAATTTGTATTATATCTCCAGTTTTTCAGTTAGCAGATAATAACAAACCCATGATATTCCAGATGTACTGTAATATTTTCTAAATCAAATAAATCAAATCTGCATTGTTTCATTAGTTTCTAAAGACTATATATATAACATTTAAAAGTTAAGTAAGTAAATTAAAAATAGCTACACAAATGTACTTGATATCTTTTTATATATATCCTTTAATTAAATTGATCCATTAATATAATAATTTCTTTAAATTATTTTGAAGACTGGGTTTTCATATTTGGAGCCCTGAGTTGAGGATGAGTGGCAGATTAGAGGGTTAATCCTGAAGTCATGTCTTATGTTGTACTTTTTGAATATAGAACACCTGCGAATGCAGTAAGAACATTTCTCAGCCATTCATACAGAAACTGCTACTTGTAGAAGACTTGGTCCCATGTGGACATTCATATTCTCCTGAGGGTGCACCTGACACCTCCTATGCATTCTTTCATGTACATATTTCTCAGATGATAACCGTGGGCCATGAAATCTGTTGCTTTTAAAATAACAGGAACTGTGTTAACAAAAGAAGTTACCAAACTTATTGTCTCAAATAAAATAATTGAAAAACAGGGCCAAAGAGGAAGAAATATGCTTTAATCGATAGGCTATTTTTACATGTGAATGGAAATTTGGATCCGTTCTATTGGATGAGATACAAACTGTATTAGCCTAAACCCAGTCAACCTCAATCCTTTATTAAATGCAGGTTTACTCTTTGTAGGCTGTGCAATATTCCCTATTAAATTTCTCATTCATCAGTTCTTGCCAAAGCTGGCCAGCATATTGTCATTGTACCCTGAGTACTTGTGCTCAGAGTGCAGCCTTTGCTGTGGAGCTGTCTGTGTTCCCTGGAGAATACTTCCACTGCTTACATATGGGAATGAGGAAGGAATCAAGATAAGATCTTGTCTGCAGACCAAGAAAGTTTCTCTAAAACTTTGCGTGCTGCTGCTTGCTGGTGCCACTGCTTGCTGCTGCTTTTATGGCAGAAGAGATACTGAGAACAATCTTTTTAGGTGAGCTTTGGGAACATGTTAGTTTGCCCTAGAGGTAGAGGCTTTGGCTTAGCAAACTTTTGGGGGAATCTGGTGCCAAACATGTAACCTTACTTACCCTACTTTTTTCAGAAGAGTTTAAGATATTTTCCAGTATAAAAAGATAACTGTGCTTTGTCAGCTTAAGATTTTCCAAACTGTGTAAACAAGTTAACTTGTGTAATTCATGTGTAAAGAATGTGTAATCAAACTTTTTTCGACTTGTGCCACGAACTGCAGTACAATAGATTCTTTGTACTCTACATGGAGCATTTGGCTACTGATAATTCATAATAGTCATTAATATTAACAGTTTCACTATCATGGTGAGTGGAATAATCCTTCAAATAGAACAGCATAGTGAGACAACTTTTCCTAAGAAGCATAAAAGGATGCCATTGAAAAAGAACCAATTTGGATAATTTAAATACTAAAAAAAATAGTTTAAAAAAAAAAAAAAAAAAAAGGACTACCTCAAATATTCCTCTTCACATTTTCTTCTTTCCAATCTCCATGGTAAATACCTCAAGCACTTGCCAGTGTACTCCTTCAATGAAGAGCAAAGCTGAAATCTGTCACAAATCATACCTAGCTGCCAGAGAAATTCAAATTGCTGTAAGCACAAGTGCCAGGGGAGCTCTTACAGCGATGCTGAAACCATAATGCAACATTCACAACGAGATCATTGCATCATAATCTCCTTCTGAATGTGACTCCCTTTGTGTGTCAGGTGTTTGCATGTCAGAGGGAGAAGAAGAAAGGGGATTGTGAATTTAGCACAATCTGTTGTTCTGTATTAAAGTTTGGGGTTTTTATAATATTAAAAATGACCTGGTTTTATGTAGGATATTCCAAAGGCTTCTGAGCTAAACTGCTGCCCTCTAATCCCCTCAATACAAAACACTTTTGTTAGGAATATTCCTGTTTTCATTTCAGACAAGCTAGTTACTTGGAATTCTCTCTAAGCCTATAAGCTTACAAAAGTTAATATATAATAAAAATTATATTTATTTTCAGTATATGCATCACAACTATTTTAATTTCCTAAGTGCACAATCAATATTTAAATGAAGATTATTTGATTCTTTCTCAGCTGTATCAGCTTTTGAGCAGAGTAAGTTTATGAAAATCCACAGAGGGCCTCCCCCCCACCCCAGATTTACAGCAGCATAAGTGAAAGGAGAATCAGGGACATATATTACCAAATTTCATTTACATTATTTAAACATCCATCAGGCCTGCCTTTATTTCATGAAGTCATGCTCATGAAGTATATGGAGGTTGTTTTGGGTATTTTTGAGAGCTTATCAATATAATCTAAGACCTGAATGTATGTCTTCAAAACAACCTCAAGATACTGTGGCTTTAGTAGTGAAGAAAGCTGGCAGCAGGTTAATTCAGAGGTGTGAGTAAAAGCTGAACTTCGAGTGAACATCCCTCTCACTTGACTGCCACCCAATAATATTTTAATCATTCATTTTGGCTATGAGAAAATATGTTTGATTCACTGTGTTATGCAACTGAAAACCATTTAGAATGAATGGTAAAAACAAGACTATGGATGAGTGTACAGATACTTTCACCAAAAAACAAATATCTCACTTCAGTTTTCCTTCAACATAATTCCTTGTACTACTTTTATGATACAAATATAATGGTGATTTTCACAGGAAAAAAAAAAAAAAAAAGGAAAAAAATGCTTAGTATCAGTCCTTTTTAACTTATCTAACTTCCTCAAGTGCTGAGGTTTGGAATCCAGTTATCCCCAGTTCAAAAAGAGATAGATATCCCCAATGTGGGATGTGAATTGCTGTGTATAGCTGACTCCCCACTGACTATCTAGGCCATGAGGCAGTTGGTACTTACATTGAATATTTCAGTTAAGTGAATTTAGGTGCAAACATTTCATTGCTGATTTGTGTGTCCAGTACAAGGAAAAGGATTAGGCAGGCCTGATTTAGTTAGTATCTGTATTATTTACTCTTTAGCTATCAGAAGAAAAAAAAAAGGAAGAGAAAGGTCAATAAATTTATTGTAGAAGATTAACTATATTTGCATAGACTGGTTTTCAGACCTGTGATCTATAGGGCAGAATTCAGCACATACCTTGCCTGATGTGTGGCATTGGGCACAAAGCAAGAAGCCACTGTAAGTTCCACCAAGTTGGGTGGTGTGAGCTCAGAACTAGTGGTCTAGTCAATAAAGCATCTCTAAGGAAATACGGTCAGTATGAGTGACTCAAACTTCGTCTGCCCATCTCCTGTGAAAGCAGGCATTTGCCAGTGTGGAGGGCCTCTTTCTGTGTTTTATCAATGTTTTTTCCTACAGTCTATTTAAAATGTAAAATATGGAACTATACCTTGAAATGCCTAATTGTTTTTAACTTAACTGAGTAGATGGCTATCATCAGGAGTGCAGGTAATGGGGATTTTAAGTGTAATTTAAGTATCTAAGTCCGCAAGTACGACCTTAAAATCCTGCCAGTCCCTTTAAAAGTCTGGAAAGGTCTGGGACTCACACTTCTTTTTTTTTTCTATCCTTCTTTTTCTTTGAATTCTGAGGAACCCCTTTCTTCCTGTGCATTGTTTTGTATATATGAGTTGCCTTCAATTCTTTTATGTCTGCTGGCTAAAAGTTAGGTATTGTGGTATAACTGTGCCTTTTCTTGGGCCTGAGGATAAATGCCAAAGAGCAATGATGGAAAGAAGAGAGAAAGAGAATAAATAGTTCCGCATGCCACTGAAACTGCATAGGGAATTTAGGTAGGCAGAATGCAATTATGCATTTGGAATATAGCCAGGACATATGGGTTAACACATGTACTCCTGTGAAAAGTGCCATGGGATATTTAATGACTGTAAGTTGTCAGAACTCAGTTTTATATCTCATCTGAAAGACAGCACCACCAGCCGCATGATGTCCCTTCACACCATGCTGAAGCAGTTCCTTGCTGTAGACTCAGAGGGAGGGAGGGAGGGAGGGAAGGAGTGGTATCTTCTAAATCTCTACTTCCATTTCTTGCTGCTTTCTTGAAAGATTTCTAGTACCAGATTAATCAAACCCAGCTTTCTTAGCCAAGGAGCTCCAACAAGTTCACTATCTGAATCTGAATATGGTGAAATTGCCTCGGCCAGAAATGGCTTGCTCTAAGATGATGCTTTACCACAGATTTCTTTGGATGGGGTCCTGCAAACCCTTCAGGGCTGGCCACTTTTGGAAAATCTCTTATGAGTATAAAAGTCTTGCTCAAAGTGGAGTAGTGCATGTGTGTAGTAAGAAACATAAGCATGTTAGTAAAATCTTTTTCGTGTGTCAGCTTATGGCATGATAAAAAAATAAAAATGAAGAGACTGTATGCCAGCTATTGTATATGTTAGAAACATAAGGACTCCTAAGAAACTGTTATTCAGCATGGTTTAGGTCTACAATGTATTTAATCTATTTATATGAAATCTATTTTGGTGGTACTCAAAGCGTAAGAACAGGCATTGCAATGTCATCTGACTGTTACTAATTTGATTGTTATGAACTTCTGCAGTCCTAACTGTAACTGGAGTGCCCCAATCTTCTATTCTATTATAATTTGGGTGGGTTTGATGATAGTAATTGTTGAAACATACCCCAGGCTGTACACTTGATGTGCAGCTTGGTGGATTCTTCTTCTTGTAGGCTGTTAATGGCAGATAATTTTAATTTTTCCTTTTTAGCAAGGGCTGCTCAAAGTTGTGCTTTCTGCCCTTAATTGGTGGGCTTATTTAATGAGGATCTATGGCAGAAAACAGTGTACACCAATTTCCTGAAGTTTGAGCATTCAGTGTAATTGATATTAGTAGTGTTTGTCGTGTTGGTCTGCTCACGGGAGCTTCTTTGCAGGACAAGTCGTAAAGGGCTGGATTCCACAGATAAAACAGCCTTTGCGATTCTTGAGTAAATAAATGCATTCAGTCCCTGCATTACGCAATTTTTTAGGCAGCTTTGTCCCCTCCTGCAGAGCATTGATGCTGTTTGTCTTTGCAGTTGGGACTTTCTTTTTGATGTGGTGGTTGACTGGAGCTCACCAATCATTTGTTCAGCTGTGTAAGCCCATTAATTTCCCAAAGTTAATCGTAAGAGTGTGTATGGTTGAGATAATTGAGCTGGTTGCCATACTCAGATATATTTCTGTAGACAAATTCTTGATGCAAAAGTCATGAAACTGCAATGTGAAAGGAAAGCCTTTTAAAGGCAAGTGTTCAGAATTGTAAAGCCTTCCCTGTTCTATATGTTTGTTTCAGTTTTGGTATAAAAGAGGCTGTCCTGCCCATTTTCTCTAAAAGAGACATGATAGTATAACTATTATCCACTTGGAATAATAAGTTTCTTGTCTTCAACTATGAGAATAGCTGAACCAAAATATAACAAAAATAAAATAGAGATAGGTGCAGCCGTAAAATCTTAGAACCAATCACACATCTAGCATAAGAGCTTGTTAAGAATCCACATATTCTTAGAATTTATTAAAGCACCAGTTACTTATGTGGTGTCATTTTTTTCTTAAAAATGCTCTGTAAAGGAACAAAAAAGAATGCTTTAGATATGAAAGGCTATACTGTTTCTGCAACTGCAAGCTGTATAAAACAATGCTTGAAAATGCAAGAAGAAATTATATTTAAAATTATAGGATTCTGCATTATAACTGAAGAAGAATAAATGAAAAATCTATAATGTTTCTTAAATATTCTGCAAGCTATGGAATATGCTATGAGTCTTACCACACCAGAGCTAGCAAAAGTTGCAGTTTTGGTATGCTTCATTAACTGTTTGCATACAAGACAAAAGTGCTTTCTGATGAAGTGTAAAACCAACTTGGGACCAATTTTCCACAACATAAATTCAACATTCATTCCATCCCCTGATATTCTTAGATTCAAACAGCTAGGGAGGTTTTATGTCTTATCTTTTATCAATAATTATTTTTAATTCTACAATTTTAGATTATTCAGCCAAATGTAATAAGCTCAAGTTGATTTCATACTGTGATGATTGCTGTTAAAGACATGTTGCTTTCTAGAGTACTGTGATTAGTCTCATTATGTGTTTTTAAGCAGTTATTTGAAATTCTTTATTATGGATATCTCTTACTAGAGTTATATCTCTAGGTTTTATCACTGGGAAAATACATTTTATGCAGGCATGTATCCCTTCAAGGATGAATTTAAAATCACACCTTTTTAATATTTTTTTCCCCCATTTGTGGAGTTGAACTAATTGTATGGTGATAACGTGTATTTCAGTGAAGTGGGAAGTGCCCTTTCAGATATGGTACTGCACTTCTGTGAAAATGATTTATTGTGATAATGTATTTAATGCTTCTGCTCATGATTCAGATTTGTGTTTGCTGAATTCTGCGTGGTCTCAATTTTTCTATTGAAGCTTGGCTGGTGATGTGCTATCTTTGTATCTTACTATAAACTATCAGGTATTTAATGAATGAAGTTTATTTTACTTTTATTATAGAGCAGTTTAGCTATGAAGAGGAGTCACTAGACTCCACTGAGGTGAGAGGGTACATGGCAAATGTAGAGTGCATTAATGTATACAAAATAACTGGAATTACAGGAACTTTGCCTGACATGAAGGTTTACAAGTTATCCTTAATCACTTCCAACTTGGATAGGGAAATATTGCAATTTTCTGTTTAGCTTTATGTAGACTTATTTTTAGTTTTGAAGTAATTTGCTTGCGGTAGAGAAAGAGAAATAATAGTCTTGCGTAAGTTTATTAATAAGGGAGGGGGAAAGACTGCTCTGGTGATCCCCTACTTGCAGAGACTACCCTGTAGACTGCTGAGACACCTCACTATAATCCTGATAAACCTTTTGTAGTAAAGGCCAAACTGCAAACTGCCTTTATTCATTCATTTTTTAATGTCTGTTTTCCAACTCTTGCTTACTTACAGTGAGGAAAAACGTAAGAACACTAGAAAGGACCTTCTTTGGTATCTTTTTCCCTTCCACTACAGTTATTCTCATATGTATTTTCTGTGTTTTGGGAAATGTTCAGGTAGATAAAGATGTGGGCAGATTGTTGATGGACAGGTGGAAGGGATCCTGGAGAAAACTGAGTACTGAGATTAGAAGAAGTTGAGCATAATTGCCTTATATGCAATATTTGACCCCATGTATAGCCTCACATATGTGTTGAATTGATGCAAAATTGTTGCTGAATACAACCACGGAATAAATACTTTAGAGCCTATTAAGTAAGCCATTCTGTTTGAGTTTTGTGCTAATTTCTTTCCACATGTTTAAGACCATAATGTTTTTTTTTTGTTTTTAATACTGAGTTCAGTCCTTTACTGTGAGTGCTTTAAGCATAGGAATACTTAGCATGTCTAAAGTAACATCTGCTCTGTCTTTTTGTTGCTGGGTTCACAGTATAGTTAGCTCTGTTTTTCAGCAAATACAATTTTGCTCCCATGGTGGATAGAGCAGCATGAAGACAACATAAATAATTGCAGATTAGAGAAACAGGAGGGAAAGTGGGTGTAGGTGGCTTTGATGGAAAAAAGGGTTAAGGAGAATAGAAGGTCAACTCATTCTTGGACATAACATTGTTAAAATTATACTTAAGTATACTTCAGTTTCTCACATATGAAGTATGCAATTTTCTTGTTTAATTCCACCTAGTTTTGCTAAAACGAAAGGTATTTTAAAAATAGAAACTTTATTCTAGGTTATATGCATTTAAAATTCCTAAATTATGTGTAAGCTTAAATGAGCAAGCACTCATAGACTAGAGTATGATTTTTTTAATTAGCTGAAGATTGCAGTGTATAAATCACACTTTTTCTGGACAGTGCAATGAAGATTATCTAAAGATTACAAGAGAGAGGTGTTCCATGCGGGCTTTTTGGGTGAGCATTATGCAGCTTGCTACAGAGTTTCCTACTCTCTGACAATTCTCTGTTATGAAACTACTTCCAGCAAGAAAGACATCAGCAACTTGATTCAGTACAGGTACCTTGTACCATTTGGAATACCTTTGGGCATCCCACTTGGCCTCCAGCTTCCACTCCTGAATGGCAGAGATCATATGCAGTAGGTGCTCTGTCACATTTGTGAGCCCTGTGGGGACACATCAGACACCACATCAGGGCACCTGAAATGACAGCAGGTGACAGAATAGACCTCCAGAGCTTGCAGTGCCATGTGCAACACAGTTCTCTTGTCTCAAGGAGCAAATAGTGTCACTAATAAGACAGTGAAAATATTTCAGAATTTCTTCCTTGCCTTAATTTGCACTTATATTAATGAGCCTTTAAAAGATTCTTGTTTCTATAACATCTAGAAATAATAATGTGATTGGTGCAACTACTAATCAATATTTAAATAATGGTATGATTTTGTGATGTCTTGTCTGTTTTTAAAGTTATTTTAGCAATTTTTCTCAGCTTTGTCTAAATAGAATCAGTTTATGAAGAGAAAGAAGATAAATCGTGGTGGTTATAACCTGGCCTGAAGGAATTTTCCAGAAATACTCATGTCTGGCCACGTTCTTTCCATGATGCATGTCATCCTGTGTTTGTACCAACAAACATCTCTTTTAAGAATGGGATATGTTTTCCTACTTAGTCTCTTTTCTCATGGAGTATCAGTAGTTTTCTAATGGCCTCATCCAAATCAAAATAAGTCCCATTGTTAAATAGTTCCCCAACTTCAGCCAACTTCACAAAAATATTCTTCTGGAACTTCAAGGGGTGCGTCAGAGTATGTTCTGCTAATACTGAATCCAAATTCCATGGGATTGCTGAAAAATGTGGATAAAGAGCTGTAGTTGGAAGTTTGGAAGAGAAACAACTTCCTGCACTCACAACACCATCACTCTTATAATGGCCTCTTTTCTGACAAAGGGATTTTGAATTTCCAACTTTTCATCTGCTGTGTATGTGCATATGTATACATCTTGTACATTTGGGTTTAGGTATACAGCTTGGTACAAATCTGTTTTGCCCATTTAAAACACTTCTTCCGTAAGCAGTAAGAGCTTAGACTTTTTAATCAATGTGTTTAAAAAACTATTCAATTCTCATTGATACAGAAAATAAATTATCTTAAAATTAGTTTGCTATTCATAGCTTAGACTCACGTAAAGGATTTCTGACTTCCTCTTCTTGGCAATTTTTCTTGTATTTTTTGCCTGTTCCTACTTAATTAAACTTTCTTTATTTGAAAACTTAAAAAATAATTTAAAAAAAAATCAGTTATGCCCAGACTCTAGGGTAGGAGATAAATTGAAATTTGAACGTTATAGCAGGTCATGCTGTGGTAAGAAACACGAGATTGGACATCTAAGGTTAAATCATCATGAGATACAGTGATCTCAGTTGTCACTGCTTTTGTGTAAGCAGCTTTGTTAGAGTTAACTATTTCTGGTACCATTATAATATTGGTTATTGTAATCTTCAAAGAATAGTATAGAACAAGTAATAGGGCTACTGGTACAAGAAAATGTAATTTTCCTCCTTTTTTGCTTTCAGACTACAAACAATAAATCATTTTGTTCAAGAGACAATAAAGCACCAACTGGGTGCTGGTTTAATTCCTATCAGGGGAGGTCTTCAGTAGCTTTCTAAAACAAAGTAATTAGAGAAAGATTTCTTTTATAAAAAAAGGATTATTTTTGTATATCTCTTGTGTTCTTACAGGTGTTAATCAGAGTAGAGTAAAAAAGATTGTATTCTACTTCCATTTTACATCAGAGACATAAAAGTTATAAATCAACTACAACAATTACAAAACACATAAAGAAAAATCCCAAGAGCAACAAGAATTTAGACATAAATGGCTTCATTGTACTGATGAAGGTTACGGTTGTTTAGTGGGAAAAGAAAATAATAGGAATCATAGCACATAAATGAAAGAAAAGGATGTCTTGGGGGAGGGGAATGGGGAAATGTTTCCTTAATAAAGTCAACATACAGAAATAAAACCAACATCTGCTCCTCGTTTCTCTATTTGATTTCACTTTTAATTACAGAACTTCATAGTTGAGGCAATTTTAGTAGATCTTTAGCTTTTCCTTTTTTGTGATTGAAGCTACTGACCAAGTTCTAGAGGCACTGAGTGTCTGTTTGTACTTTTTTCCCGGGTCTTTGAATAATATGAGGGAACAGAGGACCCCGTTTGCCTTTGGAAGGAATGTCTCCTGAGGCTTCCTGGCTTTTGTGTTTTCCAGCTAGTAAGCTTCAGCTCAGTGGCTCCTGTTGTTGGCTATGGTGCATAAGGGAGGTTATGGGAAAGGTTTAGCACCTCTGGCTTCTCTGTTCACCCTCTGAGTGTCTTTAGATTTCTCACTTTGTAAATGATTCTTCTAGGCCTTTATTAATGCGGACAAGCTATTTATGTAAGCATGTAGAGGTGGGATCCCATCCCGTGTAGAGATGGGATGAGCTGGAGGAGATTCAGCCAGGGCTCAACTGGATACTTCTGTGGTCACAAGCAGAAATTTGCCCTACGTGCAGGAGCCACCTTTAACATGTGATTATTTGTTCTGTCAAGGAAAGACAGATATATTACTGGCTTTACAAAATCGTATTGTAATACAGCTTCAGTCTGACATACTAATTGATAAATAGATAGGTGAGTTTTGCTGGTTTGTCAGCCAAAAATAATTATACCATGAGCACTGTTGGGGTATGACTGCAGTGATTTGAATACGGAAAAGTGCACTTGTAGAGTTCTGTGAGACTTGTATTGAACAGGTGAAGATAAATGTACTTGCAGGATTTATACTCAAGGATATTAGTGCAAAGCTGCATAGACTAAGGATGTTTAGATAATTGTGTAAAATTTTAAAAACTTGGTAGTGTTCTTTGCAATCATAAACTCTCTTGTAAAAAGTTAATTTCACACAATAGCCATTTGCAAAATCCCCCAAATTATTTTTATGATATTCTATATTTCTGAGCAATATATAGTCAAAACCATATACAAAATTTCTATGTGGATTTCTGGAAGGGTATTTGTACTGAATGGTACTCTTTCGTATTCCCTAACTGATAAATTTGCTTCATTTTAACTAAAAAATAGCTGGCATAGTCTTGAATATTTTAATTTTTGATTATGCTAAATAATCTGTATGTTGATATTTGCAGTATACATGTACATTCTTAATCAAAGCTATGTGGGAGATCATGTTCTGAAGCATATCGTCTGTGCATTGACTTCACTTTTCAGTGTTGTCCTCAGTGTAGCAGAGATGATGTAGAAAGGGATCTAAACTTTATGAGACTTTCATGACTAACTTTGCCCTTTGAAATGAAGTAGATTCAGGGATTTTATAATCTGATTTTTTAGGGCCACACTGACACCTGTCTTATGAGAGCTGTCTAAATTATATTGCTGTGACTGCTCTTGATAAGCCAACTATAGTCACTGGCCAAAGCAACACCTTTAATTACTCAGCTTTACTAAAAAGTATCTTCTCATCATACATGCTGTAGAGTCAGCTGTTCCAATAAGTGATTTTTACGGTTTTGAGAAGTTGCTTCACTAAACCTTGACCCAGTGTGCTATATAACTAACTGATTTACATGGAAGTTCTGGAGGTTACTTCTCATTACTCATGTATTACACATGGGTTAGTTGCCTTTTTGATCTCCATTAATATTGTGCACTCAGAAATGTTCTTCAACTTTATGATTGGGTATTTTCTTCATTTATTATTTATTGTGTGCTCCTATTCCATGGTAACTCCCTCACTGTATACATCTTAGAGCAAATATCACTGAGCTGTGATCACATGTTCAGGATGGGTTTAGAACTCAGTATGATTAATCATTCAAGGCATATACTGTGGCGGGTTTTATTCTTTATGTCTGTCTCATTAAGTGACCTTTTAGATGTAAGGAATAATCTTTTTTTGCACCTGTGTGTATAAGGCAGGTGTTACAGAAGGGTTGCAACCCCATTCACGGGGCTTCTCTGACTGGAAGATAAAAATAGTGACTTTTCATGGAGTTCTGTTTGCTGTGGTATTTTAACGTTGCCCTGAAAAGTCTTCCTCTGCAACCATGGATACCAGCTTCTGCGCCCATCACTTCTAAGCAGTGGCTGTATGTTGCATCTTGGCTACAAGATGAGAAGAAACACATTCTGCTCACTCTGTGGTTAACTGAGCCATCTCTCCCTGCCTCAGTTTTTCCTGATATTCTATTTTAATTGGCTATTATGGATTATTTCATTAATGACTGGGTCCCAAACTGACCCACATTTCATCTTCAATTTAGAAGTTTGTATTTGTATTTGTTTGTTTAATGAGTTTGAATTGTTTTAACTCACTGACAATTAATTGGACAGCCTAGGTCAGACTCCTGGCAGTGTTTTTTCCTTTGCATGATCTCATTCTTACTCACTGTCTGAGGCCTCTTTCAGCCAGAGCATGGAGGGAAAGGTATGCCCTCCAGCGTGACATAAAGCCCGAACCATTTCAAGATGGCTGTTTGAGATTGAATGTAGAAGATTTCAGCAGATGGCTTCTAATTACTTGAGATATGCCAAAGTGCTGAAAGGAGCATTTGTATCTTCAAACCTAAGGGGTAGCTGTACCTGACACGATGTGAGTGGCATGTGCATTAATGTACCCATGTCAGCATTTATTCCATCTACAGTTTCTGCCATGAGCTTTATCACAGATAATTGTCTATGATATGAATGGAACTTCCTTGAGTATTGTTGTAATAGAGCTATAACTAATAAACCTATTACAGAAAGTAGAAGAAAATCCTATGCTTTTTAATGGAAAGTAGAAATAAAGCGACAATCTATATTCATACTCATTTTATCGAGAAAGCTATGGAAACTTTGAATTAAAACTATCATTTTGACCTTTTAGTTAAGTTTATAGGCAAGGCTCTTTTTATGATAGGGAGCAATTTCTTTAAGATGCAGGGAAATTACTGTTACATTAGTTGCATAAAATAATTGAGAATTTTGAGAGAGAGATATGTCATGCTCACCTTACTCATACTGTTAGTCTCAGCAAGGTCAAGGGACTAATTGTGGACCCAGCCTGCCCTAAGCCAGTTGCAGTACATAATTGCATGCTGCCCTAGGAGCAGCATAAGAAGGAAATTGTGACTTGGAGCAATTCTGTTTGGTATTCTGGGGGGTAGGGTCAAAACTAGCCTCAGTGTCTGCTCCCTCCCTTCCCCTACCGGTGGGTGGTGAGTCTGCAGAACTCATTTCCCCTCCTGGGCTACCATCTGTGGTATGAGAAACCGGTTCACGGAAGAGAAACTCGGAGTTTCTTTCAGGAGGTTTGTGTATCAAACCTGTCTGATTTCTACATTTTCAAATACATTCAGGGTAATTAGTTCATAAGCTGAAATAAAATCAGGAGTATTATTTTTCAACTTCCTTGTAAGGCCTTGTGTTAATCAAGTAGTGAACTTCTGATGTTGTTTGATTTACTAGTAATTCTAAGACTCAGCACAAACCATTTTTCCAAGCAGCTTGTTTAGCCTTAGAAAATGTCACCAGCTAGAGCTATTTACACAACACATTCCAAATTCCTGTGAGTTGAGTGGTGTGTATTTTGGAATGCTTTAACATCCTCACTAAAATGAAGAACTCCCTCTAATTTCAGCTGCTTTCAGGAATATAACCCAGTCTCCCCAGGAGAAAACTAGCAGTCTCATCCACGCTATCTTGTACTGGCAGAAAGTTGTATTAGCAGAGGTAGAATGTGTCTCTGAGCAGCAGATCACCCCTGAACTTTTGTCAGGGTGTGCAGGGGAAGATTTAAAGCTTTTAGGGGCAGTGCACTCCTCATCACCACAACAGAGATTTCTCTGAGAGTAAAAAAACATTTTTATTTCTGAGTATGTAAAAAATAAACCCTGTTTAAAATTGTCAGTGACTTTGTTAATGCTACTTGAGTAAAATACAATGCTGGTTTCTTTATTTCTTTTCTTTTTCCCTTGGTTCAAATAACACTGACATTTGCTTACCTTTCTTCTTCTTATATATATACATATTCTGACATGAAAAAGAAAATTACAGGCTCTCCTGCTATAATTCAATTTTTTAACAAGAATAAATACTGGTAATAATATGTGGCATGATTGAAACAGGCACAGTGAACTTTTCTTTGAGAAACAGTATACAGTTATTATTGCTAAACATGAAGTTACATGGGTTTGCTTGCTTAATACACAAAGAGGTTTGTACTCAAAGGGATGGGGTTTTTTTGTGTTGCCTGCCTTCTTAGACCTGTTAAGTGATGCAACATTGTGGTCTTGTTAAACAATAATAACAGAAACAAGATTTCTTTAGTAAGAATTTCAAATAATCATATAATATCATCATTTACAGAAGCATTTTATTTTAAAAAACCATTATTGAAATAATATTGAGATGAACAATTTTAGCCATATTCCAGTCCCTGTGCTGGCACTGTGAGTATTGATTATTATATGTGCATTGAGAAACTGTTATATTAAGAACATTGCATTTGCTTGAAGTATAAAATCCACTGTAAAGAATAGCTTAACCAGCATTGCCGTCTGATTTACACAGTTAGAAGTTCCCATTTCATTTTTCTTACAGACATTTTGTAGTTACATTGCTGAAGCCCTTCTCTACCGTGGCAGAAAATGTATAACTTATGAAATAAACCCTGTAATTTGGGTTTATTATTTTATTTGTGTATTTTTATGTCTATTTTAAATATCTGGTAGCAAAGATACAGCTGTAAAATATACATAACTCCTCAGTGAAATCAGTAGCCGCAGATTTTAGTAACCAGTATGAAAAAGGAAGTTTACTTTTATCAGGTGACCATGAACAATCCACTCTGCACCACCTAAGTGTTATTTAGACTTTAATAGACTAAGACCTTGGTGTCCCCTGGGAGGAAAGAAAGTATAAATACTCGCATAACAAATGTGGTCCTTGAACTTTTATACATCTGCGTGCATCGGTACATGCCAAACATAACATACTCCAGCTTATTCACCTTCAGGCTTCTGCAGAGGCTATTAAGTTGTATGATGTGCAGAGGATACATATGGAAAGCCTTTTCTTACCCAGCTCCCAGACCAGCTCTACAAGAGTCTTTGCTTTGGTGGAGAACAAAGTGATGGCAGTGGGACCTTGTGAGCTTGGCTCTTTCCAGGTATGATGGAAGAGCACAGTGAGCTACAAAGATGCACCCTTTCAGCATCCCATGGAGCAAATCTGTCCCTCTGCATGCTCCACACAGGTAGTGTGGGCAAGGGCAAGAGAAAATTCTTTAGGGTCTTTATTTTCTCTGTCAAGAGAATAGGAGAAACCTGTCAACGCCCCCCAAATAGCAGTCGCATGCTTGTGTAGTATGTACAGATTCTGGGATAGGTAGAGAACTGTTGCAAGCCATTTGCCTGAAAAATAATATTTTGACACTGATGTGCTTGTAATCTGCTTTCTTAATGTTTAGAACAAAGCTTCACAACAATGTAAATCTTAGTCAACAGAGTGTTTAGATAAACCCAGGGTAAATGTCTAGCTGCAACCCAAAAGCCTGAGTTCCCTGGCAGGGCTGGAAGTGTGGTTGTGCCTGGAGAGATGTCCCTTGGATGGTAATGCTCACCCAGTCAGAGGGACATCCACCTAATTTGGGATATTACATCACACTACTGCAAGAAACAGGAATTTTTCTTTAATCTAAACTGAGATACTAAAATCATGTATTTGTAGCAGAGATTTTTAAGAAGTGTGAATGATATCAGGATTGGTGATACAATTGTAAAAGTTGACAACACTGTAGGTGGCACAAACAGTTGATTTTAGCTACTTTTAGATATTAAACACATTAACATATCAAAACATATTTCGATATTAAACACATCTTATTCATAAATACAGAAATTTATGAGGAATTGATTTTTCTGAAGTGTCAGCTACATCAGCTGGCACTTGTAATGTACCTTTTGTGCAAGTCACACTGTAAACTGAAATGTGAAGTACATATGGGTAGGAAATCCTTTTCCTGTGAATTGTCCAATCAGTCTTGCATTGTTTGAAATTGCCATCACCACATACTTACCATATGTCATTTTGTATAGGAAGATTGTGCAACTTTGAAGAAGCAGCTTTAAACCTTTTTTTTCTGTTGGTTACTTTAATCTGTCTGCTACTTTCTTTTTGCAGTGTAATACCAAAGTTAGTAACGGGTCTTCTGCAAGTCAAGGGCATGTGGATATTATCAGGAACAAATGATAATGTATAATAAGTTTGGTTTTATGTAAGTACTGTTTTAAATTAATTAAAGACTAGGAAAAAGGACATGAATTACCTTTAGTAGTATCTGCAAATATAACCCGTTCTGCAGTTTCTGTGTGTAGCAGGCATCTGTGCTTAGAGACTAAATGGTGAATAGGAATCTGACTATCAAAAAACAGTTGCTGGGATGAAAGTCATAATCAATCTCTGTATTTATAATTTTATGCTTTATCAGTGCCTTCAATCTTATTTGCCATAGCATAGTCATGTGCAATAAGAAGTATCTTTGCACTTCAATTTAATTTTAAAGTAATTGCATCTTGATGCAAAAAAGTATCATATAATCCATGTAATTATAGTTTCTGCCTGTTCATTTATTAGCTGCGTTTACAAGCAAGAAGTAGGTTTGTATGTTTTCAAAACATATGCTTGGTAAGCACTAAATCTAAGACTTATAAAAACATTATCAATATGTTCTAATTAATATTTGCTCTTTTCCTTAAGCTATTATGAGGATACTTAATGCATACCCTAAAATTAGAGTTGACAATTGCAAATACAACCCAACCAACATAGTAATAAAATCAATACTTACATTTCCCTTGGGGCCACTATTTACTGTTTGCTGTGCCATTTCCTTAATGGAATGGCAGTTATGTTTGCAGAAACCTTGTAACTACGATTTTTGTATTTTAACTAAAAGCAGCTTTCCTAAAGTAGTATGATTAAAAAAGAATCTGGAGTTGCTTTCAGAAAATTGCTGTAAACATTTTGCAGCCAGTTTTAACAAAGATTAGCATATGTCACTGAATTCTAAAATGAATTATTTGTAATGTTTAAAGTCCTTTCAGTTGTATTGCAATAGACATTTGCCTTAATCTTGAAATACTTCCCTGATTTGTTTTTACTTTCATTTACTTGGTTCAAATTATTCTTAATCAGTGAAAGCTCATTCCTGTGTGGAGGTCTGCAGTGTTCTCAAACCGTACAAGGGAGCCTGGCAGTTTATTTGACTTAGCAAATTAAAATAATGGAGGAAAATATGATCTTTGAGATGAGTCATTGCAGCTGCTGCACAGATCTAATTCTAGTCTTTTGACTTGGTTCTTCTTTCACTGAAGTCTGCCATTCTCTGGCAGGGCAGCAGGCGTTTCTGTGCTTTGCAATGTAACTGTATAGTACAGAAAACATGCTATAGTTGACATTTATAGTGCACACAAGTGTCCTGTGTGTTTGCATATTCAGTAGAATATTTCTCTAATGATCTCTGACAAGAGGGATGAGCATCTGAAAGAAAATCTGTGAGTCATCGTGGCTTAATAATTCGTTCCTTATGGGGCTCTGCTGACCATGCAGTGCTCTTGGCGTAGCTGAAGTTTAGGGTAACAGCTTCTGTCGTACAGCATGGCCACTTGCTTGGGCTCAACTGTCAGGGACTAACTATTAATTCTAATTGTTAAGTAATTATTACCTTTGATCATGTGACCTTATACCAAACTTTTGCTTTCACTCCCATTTTGCAACTATTATTTTGAATAGTATTCATATGAGCAGGTCATTTGTAGTCAGCATCAGTGTCTGATTATATTCACTCCGTGTGAAATGTCACCATTTCATGATCTGCTTTTTTTTCACTTGTTAGTGATATGGGGGAATGAAAAGATATGGAATACAAAAGAAATTTTGAAATATGGTAATTTGAAAGAATTGAAATTAGAAATGTTTTATAGTGATGTAGAAAGTATACACATGTAGAAAAATGTGTATTATACATCTAAAAATCCGTAAACATATCAGACAAGATATAAATCAATATATAAATATATTTATATCAGACAAGATATAAACCGTATATGCTGAATTGAACTGAAAAAAATATCAGAACAATATGGAAGTTCAGGATTAGGTATTTCAGTCCAGTTCTGAGTATTTTTACAACTTTTATATTGCAAATGTAATTTTAATTGCAATGTTCCTTGTAACCTTTCTGTTAGAATGCATTTAAAAATTATGTTGAAATTTGTCTTTTAGATGTATATATAAGAATTATGCAAGTTTTTGCACATAGTACAGTTTAGGTATAGACTGTGTCATCAGTAATCGCTGTTACAATTTTGTAAAATTTTTATCTAAATTTTTTACCAAAAATATCTGAGAGTCTGCCCTCAGGCCATTATTAATTGTTTTAGGTTTCAGCAGCAACAACAATTCAGCTTCCACAGAGAACAAGTCAGGATAGAAACAGAAATATCTCTCAGGATTCAAATATTTTCTTTTGGTTTTAATAGTTATAAGCTTTGGAGGAAGGAATTAAATTTTGCCATTAAGATGATCCTAGAACACCTGGTTCTGATCACTTGAAAATCCATCTGAGTCTGACTAAGATAGAAATTTCTGCAGTTGTGTTTCAAATGCTTATTGGACTTGTTTAGAAACATGCTACTCTCCTGAAGCTGCACTGGACAAGCAGGTCTGGGAAACCTGTTCTCCAGCAGTTTTGCATAAAAAGAACATTATTTTGGAACATTTTACTCCTGTTGCCTAAATGATATTGGTACTAGCATTTTCAGCACTCAATGTTTGTTACTATAGAAGAAAGTCTTGCTGCTTGTTTTTTGGATTTGGCAGATGTAGTTCCCTGCACTTGACTAATATAGTGCTTTATAGCATCCTGTGAGGATACTGGTTCTGGACTAAAACACTAGATTGCCCAGAATATGTTACTAAGAGCAAACTGGCTTCCACCGTGCCAGTGAAAAACTTGATGTGAGTCTGATGGAAACTAGATTAATCCCATAATCAAAAAACAAACAAATGCCCCACGTACTTTAAAGTTTGTCCCAGTATGATTTAATTCTTTGAGGCTCAGCATTTGTTTATGCAAACCTGCAGTATTTAGTGGCATCAGCAAACTTTGTTTCATTAATATTTAGCCAAAGCAATTGTGTGCACAGAATCCCAGACCCATTCAAGGAAACATATTTTGAAACAGGATATTGAAAATAAAGTCCATAGGACAACAAAAGTCAGCTTACATGCTGATGTCAGCATTTGTGTGTGATGATAAAGCCAAGCTCTTTCCATGATAAAGATAAATTCATATCCAAATCTTTAATAAAAAAACAAAACTGATGTTAGCTATTCCCATTAAAGTCAGAAGCGTCTTTGTAACACTTCCCAGAGACTCAATTGTTAGGAACAAAAGTTATGTCCTGTTAAGAAAAAAAAATTAATCACTCAAGTTATTACATAGGGTGTACTGTGTATTCCAGGTTCAAGCTTTATAGTGGAGCCTTTGAAGAGGCTGCCCATACCTACCAAATGTTGTAATTGATACAGAATCACTGCTATACAACAGCTGCAATAACAAGGTGCTGCTGCCTTTACTTTAATCTACCTCTCTTTCTGCCAGTTTATTATGTTTTGAATTTATTCTTTTGTAGATCTGTGAGCTATCTTTCTTATGGAAATTAATCTTTTTAAAAGATTTGTACTCTCATTTTCAAACACTAATACATTCATTCAAGTATCCCATTATTCAGAACCAGCTGGCTTTTTATCTAGTGATATTTACTTCAAAAAGCCAAGTTAAATGGTATCATAGATTAATTCTCAGGGCACAGGAAAGCTTTTTTAGAGAAAAAGAGATTTGGTAATTACTTAGAATATCGCAATAAAATCACAGAACATGTCAAAAATGCGTTATATAATCTGTCATAATATGAAGCTTCAAAAAAAAGTTAATTCACTGAATTGAATCTAATATGTAGCATCAGTATATGATTTTTAAGTGAAATATTAAGTAAGGATAAAACTTTGCTGTGATTTATAATAAGCTATGTCATGATTTTTAGTTATGTATTTTTTCTTTAGAGAAAGCACTGAAACTTCAAAAAGGGCATTATCCACTGAAATTTCTTACATAAATCAAACTGGAAATAAGACACATTTTACAATTCAATTTAAGATCCCACCGAGACAATAATGTTGCAAGCTGTGCATTTTGCAGAGTAATATAGTAATGTCTAGTTTGCATTTTTGAAAAACCAAATTAATCACACTGTATTGAATATGTTGAAGCAAACCTAAAATTCATCTATTATTAAAAAACTTGTGTAACAAACACAAACTATATTTTATACATAAAGGACAAACTCATTTATTCATTAGGTTAAAACACTTGGAGTTTGCATTTTGTAGCTACTAAAGAAGTGACATTTGCTATCTGTTCTCTGTTTTAAATTTTTCAAAGCATTGTGTTCAGACTAATCTGCTTGAAAAATTGTACTAATACTTTAACACAGTGTCAATCCTGAAGACTGTGCAGAAATCCCTGTGGAAACTAAAGGTAGTCTCGCTATTTCAATTTTCTTTTTTAGTGAATCCCTTTACAGGACAAATATTCAGTTATCATATATCTCATATTTAAGTGACACATTTTATCTCTTAAAAGATTAACCACAAGATAATAAACCTTTTAGCCAGTTTTTAGCATTTGTACATCCTTTGAGCTAACATGCCTAGGCACTGCTTTGAATTAGGACTTGTATCTTTGCACTCAGCTGTGCTCAGACTGGTACATCAAAGCAACCAGAATGAAATTTTGGCCTTTATCAAGTCTCACTGACTTCAATGGAAACAGGATTTCAGTCTTAATCTTTTAAAGGGAAAGATATTTTTAGAATTATTTGTAGATGTTTTCCTGTTTTTAGAATATAATTGTGGAATTATGTATTCTCTATCTTGCGGGGCATATATAAGCTGCATGCCAAATTTGTATGCCAAGTGTCAGGTGCTTCTACTTGTAATTCCATTTCTAGGAATACCACTCTAGCTTCTAATGGCCTCTAAGCCAAATTTGAATTCTAGGATTTGATTTCTGGGATAATTGCTACCTGTTAGCAATTTCTCTGTGCATTCATGTCTTGATGATTTAAAAATGAGAAATGCAGCTTTTAATTTTTGTTGGAAAACTATACTGACTGTACACTAGAGATTTTTTGGAAAAACAAGGCTTCTGAAAAAAATGCATTTAAAAAAACAAAAAAATCGTAATTCAGAATAAAAAACTTCCTGGAATTTGAAAAAAAAAAGTGTGCACAATTTTTCCTGAAGCATCTGAAAAACTTCGGGCCCTTGTCCAATATTTTAGTTCAAGGTCTAAGCCTAAATAGTTTTTAATCCAAAAGTAACATGTTTGTTTGTTTCTTTGTTTGTTTCTTTGTTTGTTTATTTTAAGCAGCATAAAACACATTGCTAGATCCAGTAGTAGAAAAATTTCAAGCGACTTTTAGGTTCTTGGCCACCATAGTGAAATCCAGATCTCCAGCTGAGGTGTATTTGTTTTGGGAAATTTAGGATGAGTGATAACCTACAAATAGCTGACACAACTGTCCCAACCAAGGCACGGGTGTGGAACTACATGATCTTTAAGGTTCCTTCCAACCCAAATAATTCAATGACTCTTATCATTCTATACTGAGCTGATCCGTGTGAATTGCTAATGTATCATCTTGTTTGTAGGGCTTAAGTCTGAGAGACTTAACACACAGAAACCTCTTTATCATTGGGTGTGCAGAGGACTGAACACAGGTTGCTGAGAAGGCATCTAGCCCACCTTGTTATTACATAATAGCCATTGGTTATACTCTGGTCAAAATATGTTCAGAAAGCACGAGACTTGGGAGCAGAGGTTATCTGTCTCAAAACTGTACCCACAGTCCTGACCTGGAGAACTTTCTCACTAATTGAGTCAAGGCAGGGTGAAGAAAAAGTACTTCTTGGCTACCTATTGTCTCTCCTGTTATGTAACTCCCCTCATCTCTGATCAGGTGAATTATTGATCACGAAGAAAGATTGATGGAGCTAGGAAACATAGTAAGATGTGTGTTTATGTCTTTTTCTGACCTTTGAAAGAGTGCAACATTCTGATTTTTACTAAATGAGATCTGGATGTAAATACCTTGCTAGGAATTTTGTCTAAGACACAATTAAAGATATTATTTAAAGTACACTTAAAAGGTGTGTGTATTCTTCACAAATCAGTTTGATATAAGACACAGGAATGACTACAATGAATAAGATTCATGTGGGCTTGGTAAAGTTCAGAGTACTAAATCTTGGTATAATAGCTTAGGTGAACTTCCTTGTCCTAGAACTAGTATAGAAAAAAAAAAAAGCAACTGTGAAGCCAATACTGAATAAATTGTCATAACATGCTATCATTTAGTGACAATAGACTTTTTTGTCAAACACTGACTTGACTTTTGTCTCTTACACATTAGGTGAAAAGTTTTGCCACTAGAGATGGTTATAGGTAACAGTGATCTTTTGAAGTAAATAAATATTTTGTGTTAAATAACTTTAAGATAGTGGTTTCTTTTCATTTTAAAAAGGAAACAAAAATACCAAAATAAATTAGAAAGTAGTAATACCCTCCTTCCCCCTCAAATCACAAAAGTCCAAGGAAATATTTGAGAAATTTGCTGCTTAAGATATATCACTTTCACATTCCTACCCTCTTAATCCAATTTCATACTATTAGCTGCCTTTGTGTGAAGATTTTACCTTTGATCATTTTTGTAAGGCTCCAGTCAGCAAAACCAGCAGCAGTTCTGCGTAGAGTAGGGTATCAGTACATAAATAGAGAATGGTGGTAGACTAAATCTCACAGAGAAGATGATCCTTTTGCGTAAACAACATCAATTGTGCGAAGCAATTAAAACAGATATGCAACTATATGTAGATCTTTCTCACTAAGGGAAATTCATTGTAGCCTGTTCTCTGTGTATATGTACTTGTTTCTTTCAGTATTTTCATACTAAAAGCCCTTTGGGGCCAGGAGTGTCCACCTGCTCTATGTGTCACATATTATTCCTACTGCTGTTATTACTAGTCATACTAGTTGTAACGTTTTCATTGTCATCCTGAGAAAACAATAAATCATGTGCGGGAGCAGTTTGAGCAGTCCTGAAACGAGACTCAGGATCCATAAACTCTTAGGTAAGATTTCCTCCTTTAAGTAACAGAATGGTATGGTCATTTGTCTTGGGACACAGAACTACAGGAAAAAGCCTAAAGACTTAAGTGTACAACACAGTTACTGCAGTGTAATGTAGTGCTGTGTAACAGCTGAGATGTAATAATGACTCTCGCTCTGTGCCGAACACAAGATAACGTAAATGTAATTCTTGATCGAAGGAAGCACATTATGATTTTATTGCTAGGCTGAACATTCTAGATTTTGAGCTGGTGGGAAAATATGCTCCATTTACAAATCCAAGCATGTGAAAAGAAGATATTTTTTTAGTAAAACTCTAATTCACAATTTGTTGTGCCATTTATGTATTTACACACTTTGTGTGTGTGTGATACAAAGGTAGAGGTGTGCACACAGACACATACATGTGTGCGCAAATAACATTGAAGTAGTGAAGTTGTGCAATTAAAAGCTAGAAAAAGGAATAATAATAATAATAATAATAACAACAACAATAATAATAATAGTAATAATCATCATCATCATCACCACTGGATTTCTTTGAGACATGCTGCAAATTTACATAAGGAGTATATAAGACCTAAAAATTAGAGAATATATCAGAATGGTCATGAGAGAGCTAAATCAAAGCTGAACAGGCAACTCAAAAATCAAGACAATTTCTCACAAAGCTTTGAGTTAGCACCAGCTTCCCAAAGGAGGGGGAAATGGCTCTGTGACCCTCAGAGCTTGTGCAGCCTTCTGCTTTTCCACAGCAGTTTTCTAGTGTGGAAGAAACATAGCATCGATTTGGAAACCTCTGTGTCCAGCCCCTACTGCTCATCAAGCCAATATCTGCACAAACCTAAGTCTGCTTTTCCCTGAATGGGAAACACAGGCATGAGCTCTGGAGAGTGCCTGAAACTTGCTGCAGCTGGTGGGCTTTCATGCAGCCAACTTGCAGTTGTTTTCCCCGAGAGCATAGGGATGTAATTGCTGTGAGACCTTGTGATCAACTTTGTTTAAGACTGGATATTAATCTGTTGATTAATAAGGACTGATTTTGATAATTTAGCCTTTCTTCCTAAGAAAATGACTGAAAGTATACAGTGACTAAAAATCTGAAAAATTATGTTCAAGAAGGCATTCTGTGTGCAACTTTTTAGACCTGACATACTGTTAAGAGTTTTTGCAGCAATTTGTGCTGGAAATGGAAATATTCCTCTCTAGTTTAGCAATATTTTAAAAAAATCATCAATAATCTTGATTCCCTGTAATATGCCAACCTCTCTGCTTTGCATTTTCATCTTTATATTTTAAAAACTCTGCCTCAAGGGGCTAGATGTACTTCTAGCTTTCTGGTCTGAAGTTAACCTATTTAACCAGATGTGCCTGACAGGAAAATGGGGTCCAGTTTTTATTTTCCTGAACACAATGCATACAACACAACTGATTTTTTGTTACTTGATGGTGTCACAAATTTATTTTTGCATATCTAAAATTGCATTGTTATCTTTTGAGATCAAATAACCATAAAAATAAACTGGTTTTTTATCTATGAAATTAGCACAAGTTAGGTATTAGTAAAAGGAGACAAATGGAAAATCTATTTTTAGGTAAATGTCACACAGCCTGTAACTGAGTTGCTGAGCTTTCAGTTGTCTTGGACAGTTTCATTATTCATTAAATTGAATTTTAAAAAGCTTTTCCTGTGTTAATCTTTTTTGGTGAAATAATGAAGGATTAGTATAAAATATCTATATTATATGGGATTCATTGTAACTGCAAAAAAATTCTTTCACTTATTAACTTATATAAATTCAGTATTTCCTGATTAATGATTAAACCTATAGTCTGGTATTCAGCATTTAGAATTCAATCTTATTTCCTGGAATTAACAGTTTCTACTACAGTTTTTATTGTCAGAACATAAATATGGGAACAGTAAAGTGGGTACAAATTTGGCTTATGGTGCAAAGTGCAGTTATAATTTCTTTGCCATTGCCAGAAAACAAGTATGCAATAAAATTAAAACAGTGAATGAAGCAGTCTCCATGACTGACCATACTGTTTTTCAGATTGCTCTTATGTCAGCAAAGAATAAACAATATGCAATTCCAAAGGTTTTTTTGGCTTCTCCTTTATATATTTCTGTAGGAAAATGTTTATCAGAGGATAGGGGTTTTTTGTGTGGGTGGTTTTTTAATTTTAATTTGCTACTGCACATGTATACAATCTGTCATGATAATAGCAGAACTACAAATGCCACACCGATCAGCCTATTTTAGAGAAAATTGTGGACACTTTTAATTAAGAGACTACATTGCTCATGGCCTATTTAAGAGCATAAAAATTATTTTTAACCAAAAACTCCGAAAACAATGCAAAACTTAGTGAGGGGGTAAAAAAGAAAAGAAAAATCCTTATAAAGCCAAATACAAAGGGTTACAGAGAAGACTTGGGAAACTTATTTTTCCATGTTGAAGTACTTTCTCTCCTGATCACTTTGTGGTCTCAGAAGAGGTAGCAATCCAAGTATCAAAAATATGAGACAGATACTGTTTACAAATGGCAAAGGTTTTTTTTTTTTTCTTTTAATGATGTAACTGTAACGTAGAGACCTTATAAAAATGCCTTCATCTGTAAACGTGTCCTTTTATACAGTCTCACAACACTCATATATTGCAGATAAATTGTACATCTGATTTTAGGAAACTGAATTATGTAGAAATCAAATCACAAATTTATAACAATTCAAAGACTAAAGCAGCAGTATTTAATTTGGGCAGTTTAAGAAATGGTTTCCTCACTGTCAGGAGGCTAAGATTACCAATTTTTAGCATGCTGGTTATGCATATTTTCCAGTGGACATAAATAGCCTAGATTGTGAATAGTCCACTTCAGAAAAATGAGCCAACACAGCTGATACTGATGCTTTGTTTGGTAATTGTTGCTGAGATACAAATTGTTTCAGCAAACACAGAAGATAACAGAAAGATTAGGAGACTAAAAGGAGATCAGTAGCACACCAAAAAAAAAAAAACAAACAAACAAAAAAAAGAAGTGGTTTGAGTTGTTAGTGGGAAATCAGACTCTTTTGTGTTTTTGCTATGTGATATTGCTTGCGTATATAGTGGCGCCTGAAACTATCCCTGAGCCAGTGTTGGGGTTCACTTGCCTAAAGAAATGTTTGAATTGTTCTCTGGAATTCCATAAAATACCAAGTTTTCCACATGAAAGGAACGGGAAGACCCAAGGGCCTGGCAGATAGCTTAATTTGAATTTCTAAAAACCACCTATAATCAAAAAAAGTTTGACTTAGTTGCCTAGGCATCGATATATGCTACTACCTTAGATATCCTCGAGTATCCTGCCTTATCTATACCTCCAGATATCCTTGGGGTCTCCTGCAGGTGCTGTGTGGTACTCACCAACCCTATAAGACATGATTCAAATTCTTTTGGCCATCTCAGGAGTTGTGTTTAGGCCGTTGAACTGAGTCTGGGAGAGGGGTCACTATAGTCTCTGGAAGCACCAGATACAGACTCAGCTGATCAAAGATAGGCCTATTTCCCACCGAGTGAGCTCAGCAGCTCTCCAGAACCTTTTGGTTGGATCCCTGTGTACTATCACAGGAACTAAACTGTTCAGCTCACATTGTGGAAACCGAAATTTAAGCAAACTGAATCCTAATGGGATCAGAATGAAAAAAGGAAAGGAGTCTGAAAATAAGAGTAATGATATAAAAACCAACCTGGTACATTTAGATCAGCTTTTGTTTGCAAAGCTGACATTGTGCACTAGTTTTCTGCTTCATTTTCTTTTTCTTGGTTGCATTACCTTCTAGTCCAGAATTGTTTCAATTTATTTTTACCATCCTTAGCTACCTAATTGTGCTACTAATGAATACAAATAATCTAGGCATCAGGCTTTTACAGACCCACTTCAGTGTACAAATAATTGTTTGTTGTGTAACTGCTGATTATGGGAGAAGGTAAAACATTATGGAAAATATGTGCTGAAATATTGGTGATAAGGAAAGCAATGGATTCTGTACTATGCCTTTTAAATTGTGAAAAAGTATTGTCATTTTTGTTCCATTGAGTTGTCCATCATGAGAAAATGTGAGATCATCTGAACCGGGTTTTTAAGCACGTGTACTTACATTTGGAACTTCATTTCAATTTTTTGAGTGCCTGTATTAGCACTATCACATATGAAATACATAGTTGGCTACCAAATTGCCTATTCAAGTACATATGTATGGGGTTTGAGCACTCAACATTAAGCATTTGCATTTCAAAATTGGATCCCTTGTGCTTGAAAGCCTTGAAAATGGTACTCTATGGTCAGCCTAGTGCAGCATCAATTGAAATGCTGTTTGAATGCAATGTAGAGCTTCCAATTGCTGCTTCAGAAAGTGTTATGCTGAATCTGGAACACTTTGCATAATTTAATTAATTATGCCACTAAAAACTGATTTTCTCTCAATTTAAAGCAAACAGCTTTTATGAGGGTGAACTGCAGCACCCAGGGATATCAGGTGTCCAAGCTTTTAATCCTATTACAAAGACTTGACAACCACTGATGGAAACTGGAAAAACATAAGGCTCCAGCAGGGCAACAAGTGAAGAGGAAGAAGGCAACAGATTTTTAATACTCTATGAAACCACTGTATGCATTAAATCAAAATCAAATATAAAAAGTGACAGAACTGGTAGCTTGCACTTTGTTGTGCAGACAGTGAATAGTGTCTAAGAAATAACACTTATTTTGCTTTGACATTAGTGACAATAATTGTTTCCTCTAAGAGGAAAACTGTTCTGTTTAACTAACATAAGAAAAACACAGTGAATGGCCAAGACTGTTTGTATCTGTGTCTGTTCACTTAAAGTATTCAGGAGCTCAACAGTAGGAAGTTTGAAAGTGGTTTCTAATGTTATGGATTGGATTCTGTCTATAAATCATTTTCCATGTAAGCAAATCTTAACAGATTATTCCTGACTATAAGTATTAAGGATACTGTCACTAAACGCTGGCCTTGATACTTTGGCTTTCTGAAACTTGTCTTCTCTCTTCCAAATTATTATTGGGTTCAATATCTCGCTAAAAGAGCAGACACTGTAATTTGGAGGCAGAAAAGGGTACTGATTTAGAAAAACTCTAACTTCTGAGCCACATAAGCAGAGCCATAATTGGCAAACTGTGACTGACCTTGCAAAATTCTTTGACCAGGTTTAGGAAAGGTCATAGAAGAATTGACTCCATCTCCATATCGAACATCAGCATATAACATGAAATTAACTGCACTGTGGAAGATCTTGCTGATAAAAACAGGGAAAATATCTCATTACTGGGAATTCAGCAGCCCTATAAAATGCAAACATCTTCCTTATAATGCTAACAAATATTAATATAATTACTAATATATATTTATGTATTATTTGTATTCTTCATATATATGTAAGAGATGCTACACCTGGCTCAAAGGGGTAACAGGAGTTAGTAGGGCTCATTGAAAGAGCTTTAACCTAGATTTAAAGGGGGAAAGGGATAAAGTCAAGCTCATGAGAGATGTCTAGATGAGGCACACCAGTGTTTGAAGGACAGTGTTTTAGCAAGGTCCTTTGCTCTGCCATCTCACTGGAGGTAGAGGATGGAGGGTCATGTGGTGGCAAAGACTGCAAAGTGAGTTATTGATGTGTTAGAAATTGCAGAAGTACCTAAGAATAGTCATGTAGGAATTACTTGTCTGCCCCAAAAAGGTGGTGGGATCAATAGGCCAATTGAAATGCATCTAGGGCAATGCACACAGCATGCCCACCAAACAAGAAGAGCTGGAAGCCATTGTGCAGCAGGAAAACTGTGGCAGAGTTGCCAGCACAAAGACATGGTGGGATGACTTCCACAACTGGAGTGCTGCAATGGATTGCTATAAACGCTTCAGAAGGGATAAGCAAAACAGGAGGGTGGGGTAGGCCTGGATGTTAGGGAGTCAAATACGTACATCACAGCGGTAAAAAGAAGAAAATTAGAGAATATAAAATTAAAAGGAAAAAAAATCTTTTTCCAGATAAGATTTTGCTGCTTTGCAATGTATTTAAATGTATGTTCATGCCTTTTGAGAATGTCTTAGTTCTCAAAATAAAACATGTTCACTTGTCAGAGGTCATGAGATTCGAATCATGTATTTACCATCTCAAGTCTGTTCACTGCATAATGGTTATGAAAATTTCGTGTAAAATAATAAAAGTATCTCATAAAGTAGATTCTTTTCATTGTTTCATTAAATTGCTTTGTGTGATTGCGGGAGACTTTGGACTGAATTTTCATTACCTACTTCTGAACAATTTACACTGGGATTGAGACAGTATTGAGCTAATGAGTTAGAATTTATATTGAGCCTTAACTGTCTTCCTGAAGTAACTAGGGAAAGAAAATCATGGCAATAATGGAGTATTTTTCATTATAAACTATGTTATACAGCTTTTACAATCATGTTTTTAATAGATCTAGAGAAATTAAATTGGAATTCTACCAACTTCTGTGCTTTTGTCGTCCAATGAAAACGATGTTAAAATATGTCAAGACTAATAGGCTTATCCCCTTTTTACTGAAATAAGAAGGAGGTGGATCCTGTTGGTTTTCAGGCTCTGTTGTTCATTAAAGAGTAGAATGTATGTAGAAAAACATTCAGAAATATGCACTTTGCTATAATCCATAATGCTAAATAGCAACTGAGCATAGATCAAATACATCTTGACTTATATCATCCTGAAGTCCCTATCAAGACACACTCCCTTGAAAATAGTAGACATTTTCAAAGTCAGGAGGTTGAAATTGTACTCTACATGAAAAAGGAAGCAATCATATATTGCTGATGGGTACATTAATACTGCTGAGAATGCATGCATATATCCATATTTATTAATATATTCAAACATTGTTTATTGATTGTGTATGGTAAATAAACTCATACAGTGAGTGTATAGATTACTGTGTATGCAGAAACCTACACTCAATCTCAGCATTATATGTAAGTACACACTGAGAATAATAGTTTGTCAGGTTGGAAGATCTTAACCTTTTCATTGCATGTAAATAAACTAATAATGAGATATTAATTATTGTCCTTTATACAGAGTGTATCGTATTGTCCTTTAATTGTATCTTATTTAATTCTATGATTTTTTTTTTATGAGGAGGTCTGCAATAGTGATAAAGGGTGTTTCTGAAATAAATGAATTATTTCTCATCTCAGTACTTGTTTTTCCCCATTCTTCTTTGCTGTTAGTCTGTTCTACTACCAGAAGACTGCAAGAATCAATGTAATCCCTTACATTTTTATTAACAATATGAAATAAAAATTGAATCTACAAAATAGAATCATCAGCCAAGCATATATGCATGCATGTTGATTCCCTCAATAAATTAAATTTTCAATTACTTCAAAGAATGTTTATTTATTCACAAACACAGGACACAATATAACTGTAGTTTAAATTTTAATTGGCATAACAGGACATTTTTTGTTAGACTTTTTGCAGGCAAAAATATTCTCTCACATATTAAAAAGTGCCACATATAGTTTTATTTTCTAAGTATGAGATAAGTGTATGTACAATATACACAAAAGACAGACTTCATGTGAAGGAGCACAACTGTAATACTTGAAGTTTGTGTACTACCTCTTAACTTTAAAAAGTTATTCTTACATTCCTTTTTCAGGGTGGTAAAAAACCCCAACCATAAAGTCCCTCCCCCAACCCACATATTAAAAAAAGAAAATTAAAAATAAGTTGCCACTTGCAAAAAAGGTTAGAATGCTGGCCTTGCTTCCAAATTCAGAAATTGAAAATTCGGACTCTTCATTCATCCAAATAATATATATTCATTCCCCACAGGCAGCAGTGATGGTTCTTGGGATAAAGAAAAACTTCAGTCTCCCCCCACCCAAGGATCACAGTCCTCTGTTAACCACCCCAACTTGCCTGGACAGCATAATGTTCCAGTTAGCCATCCTCTCAACCCTCTTCAACAGAACCACCTTCTGCCAAATGGTACGGGTTGACATCTTTCAGCACTAACATCAGCAGTTTTCTAGTTCCTGTCTCTTTTTTTTGTGTTTCTATAAATAGGCGATGAAAAAATCAAGGATGTGTGGAATACTGGAATACTTCCTCTAAAGTATTAAGCAGGGGAAGTGGAGACAGTAAAGAACAAATACGTATGCAATAAAATTGATACTTAAAATAACCGCTAACCTGTGCATCAGTGGCGTAATGACGCATTGCTAAGGCACCTTACAGCAGATATCAAAAGGTATAATAAATAGCCATTGCTTAGCAATGATATCATACATTACACAGATATGAACAAACTAAGAGGTCTAATAGCCTCTTCTTGTGGCTAGAAACCCTCCATGGTTGCTAGTGATTCACCCCTGCATATCCCAGAAGAGAACTCACATAGAGCTGCTTTTTCCTGCAATGTGAACCATCTTGTCACCTGTTACTTGAATGTTGTCCATCAGGAGAAAAAGAAAACAGTGCTTAAGAAAAGATACATAAACCTATTTCCCTGTTTTTCCTCCCAACAGGGTTGGAACTTCCTTTTATGATGATGCCCCACCCGCTGATCCCCGTGAGCCTACCTCCAGCCTCTGTCACGATGGCAATGAGCCAGATGAACCACCTCAGCACCATCGCCAACATGGCAGCAGCAGCACAAGTGCAGAGCCCTCCATCCAGAGTGGAGACGTCTGTTATTAAGGTAACTGTAGAGCAAACCAAACTGAGCCAAACCAAAAGGCACCAAATGGCAGCCCACTCCCAACCACCATAAATATTGTAGAGGAATATTGTATAGGTGTCAAATGTTCTAAGCTAAGTCATAAAGTCAGTAAATACAAGAAAACTAAGTGTGGTGACTCTGAGAGCTCAACAGGCTACTAGTGGCCACTGTTACATTCTCAGTTTCCCTCCCTCTCTCTAAATCAGTATTAAAGCAACACTTAAATTGAAGCATTTTCATACACAGCTTTGTGATTTCTTGTATTTCATAGTCTTGTAATCTGATGTTCCTTGACATACCATGGAAAAAATTACTCTTAAATTAGAAGGGATTCTTCTTCCAACTTTAAAATCTAAGCATTTGAACTGAAATGCTCTAAGTTATCTGAAAAAGGCTGAAAGGTTTGATACTTTACCTATGCATAAACTAAATTTGCCAAATTCCAGAACAAATTAGAATAAAGTACCACAGAACAGTCCCAGTAATCTGCAGACCAGAACTGTAATATTATAGGGATATCTCAAAAATATCTGATATCTGAACTTGTCTACCTGTTTTAGGTTTTGTTTGTGGCCTTTAATTAAATTAATCTGGTTATAGATTCATTTAGCAGAGGCATGGAGTCTTTTCTTCCTCTTACTGAAGGTGATCTGTTTTAATTTTAAAGGCATTTCATTTTAAAAGACACTTCCCTGTTACTATTCGATAATTATGAGTTGATCTTTATTCAGATATCTACATTTTGCCTCTCATCCTTCTTTAGTTCTAATAAATGAGAGAAAGTACACAAACTTTTGTTCTTTTATCTAATGTATCTTAGAAATAGACATGCAGAAGCAAGTTTATGTGGTTTTTCAGGGCTATGTTGGAAATCTGTCCACTCATGCAATTCCTTTGACAAAAATTAGGTAAATTAGAATCTCTTGGACTTTCAAATCAGGAGTTACAAAAGTTTTGAAGTTCATGGTGATTTAAGTAGAGTGATGAGGTCTGACTTTATTAAGACATTCAACATACTGGTTCACCTTTCTTCTTTAACCTAACAAGCACAGAACCACAAAGAACTGTTCAGTTTAAAGTCAACAAATCTATGTTTTTATTGACCTAGAAAAATATTATCTGACAGCCTAATTTAGTCACCTACACTTCCAAATGTGGGGTCTTCTTTGGAGGCCTTCAATGGCATCCCTTTCTCACCTTTGTTGACATGAGGAGTTAAGATATTGGTTTGAGAAGAATTGTTTATTTAGGTGATCTGCCAACAAGACTAGATCCCACCCTAGTTTCCATCTTTCCCCTATAAAGGGATATAAGCACTCTGCTGCTAACTAACTGATTACAGGGTGATTTTTGCACCTTTGTGTTTCTATTTTTACTTGATTGGTATTTAGGAAGAGTTACATGGTACTAATGTTCCCTGGAACACACGCGGTGCTTTATTTCATTCTAAATTTATTTTCTTAATTGGAACAGTGGCCACTGATACTACAGGGGTATCTAAAAAATGAAGATTGAGATGGAGCACATGCTAAATGACACCTGATATATGAATTACTGTGCCAAAAAAACTTTGTTTTCACTATTATCATGCTATTTTCCCTCTTATCTTCTATGAGCTATTTGATTTCGTATGTAAGAGTATAAAATTTGACTTTCATGAGCATTGGTAACCTTCTGTTTCTAAACTTTAAGAAGCTGACTTTTAGCTTGTAAAGCTGATTTACAAGTTAGTTGTAGCTATTAAAACTGCCTAAGTTACCATGGCCTACATTTACATATGTCTGTGGGAGTGTATTCCAGTGTGACCGCTGTCTTTGTCTCCAGTTACCACAGTCAGGTACATTTGAGTACAACATATCTCACAGGCCATGTAAAAATGGTTTCCTTTTGTGGAAGGCAGGTCCTGCTCTGTCGACAGATGTAACCCCATTATGGGAACATTGCTGGACCCAGGAAGCACTTAACTGAGAAGTGCTTTTGGCTCATGTGATCTAAACCTGTCTAGTAGGTTTAAAACTATTGGACTCTGAAAGGGACATACTGTCGTCATATAACTGTGTATATTATTATAACTGTGGGCAGTCCCATGCCAGAAAATTTTCCTTATCCTGGGGGTCCTTTACTTCTTAGGCTCTCTGAAACATTCCATCAGCACATTGTAACTGGAAAATGATAATTTCTTTCCAAAAGCTTGCTTATTTAAGCATTTGTTTGTATTAATAATCTACAGTATGTATCAATGTCATTTTTGAAAATTCAGCTCTCATACCCATGCTAATTAAATATTCATTGTAGCAGCCAACTTTTGCATAACTCCTGGCATAACATCCTGTGCAAGTTATTTGACAAACCAGGTTTCATGTTCCCATCTGGTTTGCACATAACTGTAATATAAAAATATGTGGATTTCAAGGAAATGTTTTTAAATGACCAAATTAACCTAAGTTCTCTTTAAAAAAGTGTGCACACACGAGGATAAAATACACATTTCTTTTGATGTTTGCACTAATAAGTTAAGGATTTTGAGTCCTTTATGTAGAACATGACATTACCCAAGTGTTGTCGTGACTTTTTCAGTCAAGGCCTATAACTTATTGCTCACAATTCATTTCTACTACAGGTGAATCCATAAACACAAGTTTTAATCTGTCACTCAGAGCTCACTTTTAAATGTAAGATCTTGCTGCACATAGTTATTTCAACAGTAGCATAAGGGCTAAGGAACTTACTGTTTCTTACTCATTCCTTCAGCCCCATTGTGGTACAACATATGTCTAGATTTATGTCCTCTGTCTACTGCAGATGGATATGGTCATGTGGATAGAGGTAGCACAGCTAAGTAATTATGTTCCTATTTTTTAATACTGAACAGGATTGAAACGTAAACCCCAGAAACTTAAAAGCATGAGGTCATTATTAGGGGATTTTCTTCCCATGAGGATGGACATAATGTCACTGGCAATTTACCTGTTCTTCTCTAGGCATAGTCAGAAGCTGTGATTTTAATGTCCACTGAATTAAATGCCCCGAGTAGTTGAGCAGGAAACTGTAATCAGCATACTTCTTGAACCTTGTGCTGGCAATGTAATGTTTATGAATAATAACTTATACTACAATCAAAATAAATATCTTCAAGCCTAGATGTAAGTGAGAAGGTCAAACCTCCTTTTTCTTTATTTTTACAGCAAGGATAAATAGTGCAGTTGCTCTCTTTCATGAAACTGTTTGTTATTAGAATTAGAGCTTCCAGTTTTTTACTGCTATTATTTTCAGACATTTTGGTTTTGTTTTCATTATGGTTTGACTCATTTTTTTAACCCTAATTTTACTGAAGTATTTTCTCCTTAGTATCAATGTTTCCAGAAACTGAAAAGTTTTTGAGTCACTCATCTCAGTTTGGAGTTGTAACCTGAAGTGACAGCATAGATTTGAAAATAGAGTACAGCATGTTTGCCAGTGTAAACTCTGTTTGAAAGTTAGAAGGCCTGTGAGAAATTTCGACTCTGAAAAGTAAATCAATAGTAACCATATCTAATTAAGTAACAAAGAACAAAATTAAGTCTTAGAAAATCAAAGTCTTCAGATTATGAAGAATTGCCTTTGTGAACAGTGCCACAGTAGATGACTTGCTGACCTTTCCTTCCAATTCACTGACTTCACAGCTAGTGTTGTTATCTTTAAGCTCACAAAGCTTCAAATGCCTTTCTATTACTGGGCAATATTTCATTTCTTCGTGATAAGATGTTGGAATAAAGCTGAGATCATGTACTAACTAAACATTTTATCCTGCTGTATTCAGGAGATGAGACAAAGACAAAATTACAAGGGAAGCCTTACAAAGCAACACCTTAGATTTGGCAGTGAACTCTGAGCCCTAAAATCTTCAGAATTATATTTCAGAAGAATGTTGTGCCCTTTTGAACATGAGACGAACATTATATGTCTTTTTGTAATGGAATGTTTAGATATATGAGTTGGATGAATAAGAGGAGAGCAACAACAAGCAGGGACAGCAGATTGTGACAACAATGAATTGCAGTGAGTGTGACAGCTGTGACCTGGGGATGCTTTAGACATGAAGTGGCTTTCATCACCTGCCCATGGTTTCAAAGGCTCAGCTTGTTAGCAGTTTCACTACATCACTTTTTTTCACTCAGCAGAAAGATATATGAAAATATAAAGGACATACCTTATATTAATAGCAACTTGAAATTACATTGTAAAAGTTAGAACAGAGCAGCAGCATGTCAGAATCAAAAATTGAATTTATCCATATGTGACTAATACTTACAGAAAGAAATAAGAATATAACAGAAGAAACCAATACCTCCAGCTGAAAAAGTGGAAACAGCAGTGGCCCAGTAGTTTTTCACTGCGTAATGGATATATCAGACTAAAGTTTGCTAATTCTCTCACATATATCACAGCGTTGGTTGTGTTACTCTATTTTATACCTTTTTTAAATCTATCTTTATATAGATAGATATATTCCTATGATCTAATAGCAGAAATTTACTGTTAACTTATTTAACAAAGGTAGCTGCTGACAGATTTGATTTTTTAGAATAACTCTCTTTACAGGACTATTCTGACATGAAATTTTATTTTAGAATTCATTCATTTTTTTCATTTTTCATTGGCAATATGTGTGTTCCTGTTGATGTAATTTAATGTTCCTATCATGTTTTTGCCTATAATAGATGAACTCAGTTGGTCAGAACCTGGTTTTAATAACACCCAGGTCATGGGTTCAATCCCCATATGGGCCATTCACTCAAGACCTGGATTTGGTGGTTCTTCTGGGTCCCTTCCAACTCCGACTCGTGTGTTTCTGTGATTGTTTCCCAAAAAGTCCAAATAATAGCCAACAAGAAGAAATACATCACTGCCACACAGAAATGGCTGAACAGAGTACATTTTAATGTTTCATGTCAGACTGGTGGTGAGCAAGTCCAGAGAACATACCTGAAAGGAAACAGACTCTAAGAGGAAGAAGGGCAAGTTCACTTCACTGATCTGAATCTTGAATCCTATGTTGAAGGCAAAAGTTTTCTATGGACACTTCTGTGCCTTACAGGAAAAGCATTCTGCAGACAGTGGCAGCATTCCTGTGAAGCTGGATGTGCTAGACGCGTTTTACAGACAGGGAATGAGAACAAAATTGATTGTATTCCAAATTGGCAGAAACACCCTTTTTGTATGCCTAACCTGAAAAACACCTGACTTTTCAGATAACCTACTATTTTTAGAGACATTAGTGCATTGTGCATTCAAAATAGAAATTTTAACATTACTTTAAAGTGCTTTTCTTGAATGTGTAAAAGTGCAAGAGTGAAGCTACTTTAATTTCCTCTTTATCTGATACATGAAGTATGACCAAGTTTTCTTCTTTATGTAAGGAGAAATTTGATTTAGAGCATTTAAATAATAAAATGTAATTGGTCTACAATAAATATTTTAGAATAAAAATAGGACTATCAGCTCCTAAAACAACTGCATTTACATGCTAAGAAATGAAACATGAAAACTGGAATATAAATTTTTAAGTATAATGTAAATCAAATAACACAATTTTGTCATGGCTGCAGAGAATATGATATCTAATTTGTAGGAACTTGAACATAACAGAGAAAATCTCCACATTAGAACAACTTGGTTTTTTTTTTCTTTTTTTTCATTTAGAATGAGTAGATCTTAGGTCAAAGTATAGTTGACCTTCTTTATTATGGTTTAACCATCTTTATATTAGAGGACATTGTGTTCCACCTCATTAATTAGTTCTATCTATATGATTAATATAATTTGTTTTAGCTTTTAATACAGCTTTTATATAATGACCTTATAGGATGCTAACTAAATATGGTAGGCTGTAACTTAGAATCATGTCTTTTTTTTAATAATATGGGATCCTATTATTTCTTTTATCATGCGTGTTTCTGAGGTGTAGTTTGAGGCTAATAGCAGCCATATGCTCATATGAATTAACTTGTGGCATGTAAAATAGGTATCTACATGTGACACAGAGAAGGTAGTACAAACTTTATGTTTGGAAATTTGCACGTTCACGTGTGTAACAGGGAACTATGTTTGAAGTGTGAGAAGAACTTGATGCAAAATGGCCGTGGGGCCAGGTACAAGGGATGAGATTCATATTGCTGACTTCTAGGGCATAATACTTTGGACCTGTTTGAGATAGTTACTTTAGAATGAGGTGAGTTGTACCTTGGAAACATAAATGTATGACAAATGGGTGACAAATGAGCCTAGGGTGACTAGTTGTGATGCAGATATTTATATTATAGACAGTGACATCTAGTCAGATGAATTCTTGGTGTTTGGCTGGATGTGTGGTTTGGATTTACTCTGAGGGGTGAATTCCTAGTGATGCTTCTTAAGCTTACTTTTCAAATAAGGCTAGATTTTCAGAAGAGGAGAAAAAAACTTTTTAAAAATCAGAAAATGTGTCCAGCTTGCCAATAAGAAGTTACTAATTTGATTTGAACAGTTTCTTACATGTCTGTATATTTGCGCATTGCATGGGGTTTTTTGTATACCTTAGAAGGATATTTTGTGTACTAGAACAAATATTCATTGTGAAGGTAAAACCAAGCTCTTTCTTCTATTGATAGGGATCCACTTTTTGTTTGTTTGTTTGCTTGTTTGTTTTTAATCTCTGTAATGGTCCTATCCATTGACACCCACTTCCTGACTAGGTCACTGTACTTTATGTACTGCTCATGATTTCAAAGGATTAGACCTCTTGTTGTGGAAGTACTGTTAAAGGATTACTTGGAAGTCTATTGTTTGGCTTCCTGTCAGTTAACTCCTGCTGTAATAATACATGTAGAAAACAGGACACTAAAAATCAAGCCAATTCAGTCTTATTGTCAGTTGATCCCTTTCTTCATTTTATGCTTTCAGCTGTCAGTATTCTTGTGATGGGAACAGCAAAGTAGGTACAATGAAAAATTGCAGAAGTAAAAAGTATAATGGAAATCAGATTAACTTCAATTGGTCCAAAAGGTAAATTAGTTCAAGGTATTCACAGAGAGAAGACATCTTATGTAAATATCATGGATTCTTTTCTTCATAAGAAAGACATCCAAGATTTAAAATAATAGTGCAGTTAATGACAATACAAAACATTCAAACTCTTGAATTTTGATTGGGATTAGAAGTGGATCTGTAAGAACAAGGTGAGAAAGATGTCATATGCATCAGTGTGAAGTTAGCAAGATCTTTATCAGGCCGGTGATAGTATGCAGATAAGGAAATAGAAATCAAATTTTATGGTATTCAGTCAGTTTGGTAATGCACATATAGAAGTGACTGAGGAAGGTCAAATAATACGGAAATAACAAATTATTAGGAAATAACTATAAGTCCAGTTAATTTTGCAATTCCTGAGTCTAAGTGTTCATTTAGAGTATCATAGTGTCTTTGACTAAAGCAGAATGAAAAAGTAAAACTGTAAAAATAAAATATTCTGTTTGCAGAAGATACAAAAGATACTCAAGTAACTAATTTCTTACACTTATTCAGCTAAAGCAATGTCAAATTAAATGTGACACTTACAAGGAAGTTATTCCTGGAATACATCTCACACGAGGTCAAAATAAGTCACTAAGGAACTGAAGAAAGAAATCTGTGTTTTGATCACTTTTAAAAGCGATTTTTACAATTCTACCACCAAAAAGGCTTAGAAGACAGGTGTCTTCCAACAAAAAGGTTGGAAATAATATAAACTACTCCTTGTTACGACCCACCCCAAAAGGTGAGGGTAATGCAGGTTCTTGTTAATAGATTCCTTGGGGCAGATTAGAGTGAAACTACACTGAATGTCATATGAAACTACACAAATCCCTGTTTATAAATATACAATTGTAGGGTTTATTTTAGAACAATTTGGTTACAATGGGAAGCACATATGTAGCCATTTAGGTTATTATTATCTATAGTAATATAGCAATATAAAAGCATAAAAGTAACACTTTAAAAAAAAGATGAAAAGGAATAGAAAAATATCACCACCCATGGACCTCATAACAAGATTTGATTGTTGCAATTTCAGTATCTGTTGGCTGAAGCGATTGTGGCTGTCTTGATTTGTCAGGAATAGGAAAAGCCCACAAAACACCAAAGTTCCACAGTTATGTATGCTCAGGTTCAGGTGGGAATGCCCAGGTTCCTCTCCTGAGGTGGGGAGTTTCACACTGAATGGTATAAGGCTGTGGATCACAGGACACTTCAGGGGTCTTTCATGACCCATGACACCTCCCAAGATGCCACAGCTGCCTCTCCTGTCAGCACAGTTGAGTCATTTATGGTCCATCAGAAAGGGTGAATACCTTCAGACTATGCGTGAATGTCCCAGTACTTTTCCAGAGGGGAGTTTTCATGCCTGAGCCATTATGAAAAGGTCATAGACGTGATAAAATGCACTAGCCCACCGGCAAATTGGCAAGATTTGCATGTTACCAGCCTCCTTCCTTATCTTTTTCAACACCCAGCTGTAGCCTCCAGTGATGAGTGTGTGCCTTCTGCACCTGGGTGGTCAAGTAGGCCACTGTATGAGTCATTAACCAGTCCAGTCTCTCACACTCCTGAATAAAAGATGCTTCTTCTTCTTCTTCTTCTTCTTCTTCTTCTTCTTCTTCTTCTTATTATTATTATTATTATTATTACAACTGTATAAAATAGTTTGTGTCATTTATACTTTTCCTAGCGTGAAGTTAGGCTGTCCAGGGACATTGTGGATGCCCCATACCTGGCAGTGTTCAAGGCCAGGCTGAATGGGGCTCTGAGCAACTTGCTCTACTGGACAGTGCCCCTGCCTGTGGCAGGTGGGTTGAAACTAGATGGNTCTTCTTCTTCTTCTTCTTCTTCTTCTTCTTCTTCTTCTTCTTATTATTATTATTATTATTATTACAACTGTATAAAATAGTTTGTGTCATTTATACTTTTCCTAGCGTGAAGTTAGGCTGTCCAGGGACATTGTGGATGCCCCATACCTGGCAGTGTTCAAGGCCAGGCTGAATGGGGCTCTGAGCAACTTGCTCTACTGGACAGTGCCCCTGCCTGTGGCAGGTGGGTTGAAACTAGATGGCCTTTAAACATTTCCTCCAACCTAAACAATTCCATAAGTTACCTAAACTATGAAAAGTATGACCTTGAAAATAAATTACTTTATCCTCTGCACTTCAATGACTTAAAGCACAAACATCCTTGAAGGAATTTGTTCAATACGGAAGAGGAGCAAGACAACTGAATAGTTAAAAAAATTATATACCTCTAGAGCAAGACTTAATTGCATGTCTAGAGCTCATTCCATGACTAAAATTAAAGGATGACTAAACCCAAGAGATGAGACTTATGGCAAAGTAATCTAGAATATAGTAAAAACCTGAGACTATATACCTGTAGGAGAGAGATAGGCAGGATGTGAAGACTGTGCATGCAAATCTGGTTTGGTTATTGGAAAAACGTATTCAAACTTCATCAGAAATGGTCAAGAATTTTGTTACTAAGGAACAAGAATGGCAAAGAATGAAGAATATTTGTGGGAAAACTGAGGTGTTGACAAACTAGAAGATACCACTTACGTTTCTGTCCTCTTAGGAGCAGAAGGATTATTGCTACATATATTACCTGAAATGTCTTCAATAGTGATACAACAGCTAAATTTCACCTGCTTTGTGTTTTGATATATTTTGAGGAAGGCTTTTGGTAATGAAGCAATTTTCAAACAGTGAAAACATGCTGCTGAAGCAGAAATAAAATAGGCAAAAAAGAAATTAATACTGTATAACTAACTTTGTGACCTTGTATATGGACAAAGAGTATGATATAGGGGAGAAAGTATTTCTGGTCATCTGAATACCATCACTGATATATTAAGATAATTCTTTAAAAAAAAGAGTTACTTATAAGTAGCTTTCAAAATAAGATTTTAGAGTATTCGCCTATTTGAGAAATTTATAAAAAAGTTGATAAATACATAAAGACTCTCCTGTTTTACTTGAAGAGACCAAGACAGTGTGATTTCATGAATGATACGTAGTATTCTGGAATAAAACTGGAGTTATTTCAATTCTAGAGATAACCTCAATCTCATGTGTTAAAATCTCTGATATTGAAATCTTTTACCTGTTGTTTACAGCATAAAATAAAATACCCAGTGTCACAGGAACAAGTCTGTTATTTATGAAATGGACTTGATATTGGGGGTGTTTGACTTGTCAGTGGAGTAAGAATACAAGAGAGGGCATTAGAGTTCCCTAGAACGAAAACTTCTTTGTGGTAGGAACATTTTTGGAGGAGGTAAATGTCTGATTCTTAAATGCTTAGGATTCATGATTTGGATCAACTTGTAAAGAGCACCAAGATAAGGAATGCTTCAAATTTGGCCCCTAAGAGTTTGTTGCACACTGCTTGGTAAAGTCTCTGGTTCTGATACCTAACTGAGAGTCTTAACAATTCTGAAATGTTGGTCAACCATATGCTAAATTGCTGCATATTACCTAAATTGTTCACACTACTTTTTACCTGTGAGTATCTGTAGAAGGAAATAGGGAAGCAAAAAATGGAGGAAAAAAATAGTGAGAGAGGGTTATACACCAGATTCTCCAGAAATATCTGCCTCTGGGAATAGGCAAGTTTTAGGAAAAATACTGGGTAGTGGACAGAATCCTAGGTGATTTCTGTTGCCAGGATTCTAAGTCAGTAAATGCTATTTCTTTGTTGTTTCGTGTGGAGTAACGTGTACGAAAGTGGCACGCTGTAGAAGTGACAAAATAGCTCTGATCTGCATTATTTAATGAACACGATTTTGAATTTTTAACATTTCCTTTTTTGAAAAATTTTAAATGGAGTCTAAAGTCAATATTTTGCCACAAACCAAATTAATCTTTTCTACACAAAAATCTCTGTTAAGGAAGACATATTGATATCCCAGCACCATTAGTTTATCACTATGACTTTTTTAGAGCTACAGAGTATTTAAATTTATTATTAGTAGCTTTGCCATTTATTATTGCAATGAATTTGTTAAACACAAAAAAATTGCTATAGACTAGAATGCTGATTGTGGAACTATGAAGCAAGGATATAAAAAAATAGTTGAGGTACTAAATCGGTTTATTTTTCATTTCTGTATAGTTCAATCCCCTGTTTTATTGGAATTAAAGAGTATTTTACAAATGAATTGATAAAGCCAAGATATATAGTTTTCTCATGGATTTTGTCTATGTCATATTATATGAGAATAAAACTCATTATCTGTTTTGTTTGTACAGTAATTATATTTCGTTGTCCTGTGCATTCCTTTTGCTCGCTCCATCTCATAATACGTGCTGTAAAAGCACACATAAATAAATAGGATAAACAAATTAAGCTGTTTAAATAAATTAATTTACTCTGCAGCTCTGTATTCAAATCTTATGTGCTCACTGGATTTCATTTTAATGAAACCCTTCTAAGAACAATACATTGTATGCCAAACAGTGAAATTATATTTTAAATGAATGATTAAATATGCCGTGTTCTAATTTATATCAAATCTGTACACTGTGCATGCTTAAATCCTCCTAAATCTAAAGAAATAAATCTTCTACATTCTGAAAACATCTGCATTATAATCCTCCTCTTGAATACCCAGTTCATGGACATATAAACACAATCAAAGTCATAATAAGCCTAGAGCTATGATGCAGTTAAGCTATCCTCATCAGTGTTTTTGACTTAAAAACCTAAGACTGTTAAAGTGGAATCCACTTAAATGTCTTGAAACATTGCTCTAAGAAATGTCCTCCCACTCCAGTATGCCCATTTGCAATCAGAATCTTAAGTTCAGCAGGCATTTTTTAATGAAATTTACCTGGAACAAATCTATTGATTACTATAGTTGAGGATGTTGCAAAATTTCTTAGGAATGCATTCAGAGAAATAAATATTTATCTAGTGACTGTGCATAATAAAATAATGACTGGTCCAAAAGAACTTAGCTGTGTGAGGAATGTACTGATTTTTTCAAGAAAATGCATTTGCAACAGCAAGTTTTCTTTTGTGTTATTAAACAGGTACCAATTGTATTATTTCATTACCAAAAGCTTTTAGTGAGTTGAATGTGTGCAGTTATTTGTTGGTTGGTGGTTTGGGCTCATTGTTTTTTTCATTGTAAGTCAGGTTTTCAGTTATCAAAATGAGAAAAACAAGCAAAAGAATGTTAGTTTAACATCTTCAATCCTTTCACTAGATTTCCTCTATAGGATTTATGTATTTTTGTCAGTATTTTTCCAAAATAGTCTCACTGTCACATACTTTAGCAATAAGTCTTGAGAACTTTCAGCAGTAAAAAGAAAACTGTAGGGAAGGACAGTGAATTTTCTAGAAAGAACTATTCTGCACTCATCTCCCTTTTGATTATTATTTGTGTCAAACTTCTGGGTAAGTATCAGATATATCTGTCTGCTACATACTAAAAATTCTCACATAGCAGATGTGCAATTCAAACCATCACAGTCCTTACATCTGGTTTTCAAAACCAAGGAACATCTTGAAGTGCATCATAGCTTCTCTTGGCTACCCTGCCAGGCCTCTCCCTGGACAGAAAAAGATGAATGGTGGTTTTCCCCATTTTGAAGTGATATGACCACATTTGTCCAAAAAGTGTGATTCATTCCAAGTTTGTGTTCCATGGTAAAAATTGACATTTGGACCTATATCAGTCATGTTACTGGTATAGGTACTATTAAAAAAAAAAAGAAAACAACAAACCCAAACCAAAACAACAACAACAACAAACCTGAAGCAAACTATTTTTTAAGTAGTACAGAAGGCAGTTAAAAGCCTAATAGGATGAGCAGTGCCACATTGCATGCTGAAATGTAAGGTCTAGTGTCCTCAAGTTGCCAAGTTTCCTTTGAGAATGCTCTGCAAATCCTGGAAACCTCAACAGGGGGATGAATAGGTTGTAATTTAGGAGGGAGATTCAGTTCAGCGAAGTGATGTTTGGAAATAGAGGCTTGGTTTAACATTGCCCTTTCTTTGCAATGACTTTTTGTGTGGTCTAGGAACGTGTTCCAGACAGCCCTTCTCCTGCTCCTTCTCTTGAAGAGGGCCGAAGACCTGGCAGCCATCCATCCTCTCATCGAAGCAGCAGCGTGTCCAGCTCTCCTGCACGGACCGAGAGCTCTTCAGACAGAATCCGTAGGTCCCATTCTTCTTCTCGCCACTTTAAAATTGATTAGGTGCAGCTTGTTTTTCTAATCAAAATGCCCTGGCCTTAAATAGATCTCATATGTATCATGTTCAGAAGTTCAGCTGCAATAACTATCTCCCAACATTATGTTCCCCAGTTTACAGTATCATAACATCTGATGCTACATTAACAGGTACTGATATAAATTGCCATCATGTCATATTAAACATAAAGCTATGAGCAATGAAATACAGAATTGCAGGCGGGAAGCAATTTGCTAGATTAGTTTTAGAACTGAACATATAGTGTAAACATTTTTAAAAGAAATTGAATTTTATTTAATCTGGTTACTCTGTTTTCTTTTTTAAATTGAATCTGGCTTCATAAGCAATATTTTACATGATAGAATTGCTTGGTAAAAAGAAGAACTGGGTTAAATAAATTAAAAATGTGCATAATTTTTAATTTTTTAAAATATAACATTTTGTAATGGTGAGAAATATGTTAGAAAGAATATTATCACCTCTTAGCTCACAGGGGACAGTGAAATTAAACCGTGGTGCCCCAGAGTGATGCTATTCTTATCAAAGTTCCATATACAGGATGTAAATTACATGGCAAAGACTCCGAATTCTGTGATATTCCAGTGCAGCAATGGAAATTAAGGTTTTAAATGCATACTATTTTATGGATGTGTACTTAAATTCATATTACACTTGTCCATTCCCTTTAATACTGCTCTGTTGCTGGTTTTTGTGTGCTTAAATGGTCTTTCCACAGTGGAATTTGTTAGCAGGTGAAACTGGAGGGTTTGGCACACACATAGAAGGCCATGAAATAGCTGTATGAAATAGGTGGCCGTATTGATTAGATGCAACACGTGTCCTTCAGGCTGCTTCTTTTCAGGCTCTCCATAGACTCAGGAACCTGACTCTTCATTGACCTTCAGATGAGAGATCTTTCATTAGTGTGTGATGAAAAATGACTTACCAAAGAAAAGAAATGAGGCCTGACTATGACAAGCTGAAAATTCTGTTTTCTTATCACTTGGACAATTCAGAGAGCAGATTAAATTGGCATCCCATATATTGTGACCTATCTATTTCCCCAGGCTTGACCCACAAGCCTTTCATTATATTTTCTTTCCATTGTCCAGTTGAGGAGGGGGAGTGATGGAGTGGCTTTAGTGGGCACATGGTGTCCAGCCAGGATCAACCCACTGCAGACTTCATAAGTGAAGATCTCAAAAAACCCCTCACAAATGTGGATTTAAAAATTTTCTTAATTGATCGAATAGTATATTTGTTTACAACTAATGAAGACCTTTTCCATCATTCTCTTAAAAAAAGCCCCAAAAAACAACAAAACAACACAAACCCCAAAAATATAAATTGAGAGATATTTATTGGTTTTGCTAAGGAATTACTCTTTTTTTTTAACAAAAAAGGAAACTGTACTATTCAGCTTACTCTATCATTTACAGAGAGGAGTGGGACCTCTCCACATTCTTTTCTTCCATGTGAACATAACAGAATTCCTTAAGTAGTGGATCACTTCAGTAACTTATTTATTTACAAGATAATTCTTTTCTGTCCTATCTGATTTGTTAACATCACACCTGATTCTTAAGTACATCTTTAGTGGTGCCAGCCAGAATAAGAGACTACTACAGGAATATGAGTTCCATATTAAAAAAAAAAAAAAAAAAAAAAAAAAAAAAAAAAAAAAATAAANAAAAAAAAAAAAAAATTACTAAAAATGTCATAAACCTCTTGAAAATACAATTTTTTCGAATAAAAGCATAGAAATATAAACTACCTAATATGAGTTTCTGAGATGTGTTTGAGACTCATGAAGGTCTGTGAAAACTGTTGGAAAGAGCTTTTCCATCTGATAAGCAAATAAGCAACTTTGCTGTTGCACAGAATACATGGAAAAACAGTGTATATCACCTGAAAGGCCACAATGCTTCATTTAAGGAAGTTATTAGGGACTGCTTATTGGGAATGTTGGTACACGAGCGTTTGTGTACAATGAACTAAAAAAATTAACAATTCTTGTTAAATAAGCAAGAACATATTTGCAAATCTCCAACTTCATCCAAAGTTACTGAACTTTCTTTTTAAAATTGATTGTTTTAAACTAGAAGTGGCAGGAAGAAATTTTTCGTCTGTGTGGATCCTGATAGCACTAATTAAGTAACTTTGTGATTGTTAGACTTCTTGTATAATTAAGAGGAAGACTATGTAAAATAAGCAAAAAAGAGCATTATTAATATGATGGCTGATTTCTTTCTGCCTGTGCTTGTGTCTAGCAGCTGTCCATCAGAATGGGCTATCTATGAACCAAATGCTGATGGGTTTGTCACCTAATGTCCTGCCTGGACCTAAGGAGGGTGATCTGGCTGGTCATGATGTGGGACATGAGACAAAAAGAATACACATTGAGAAAGGTAATATAAATATTATAATTCTGCTTCTTCAGTGTAAAACAGGTGTTGTCTTGGTAGCTAAATATTACTATAATTGTGATTTTTAATTTCTTAATTGAGATTTTTGTTTTGTTGATTTTTTTTTTCAGTTTCACACATCAGATTGTAACAGGATGATAACTTCTATTATCTTTCAATTTTGTCATCTCCAAGATTAATGAATACATATATATATATATGTGTGTGTGTGTATATATATATACACACATATATATATATATATGTATGAGGGAGAAATTTTATAAATATTGCAAATTAGGTTGAGGGAGAAACTGTTTTACATTATTGTTGTGACTCTGACCCTTCACAACACTGTTTAGGTATTAAGTTTCTGTCTCCGTCCAGTTGACTTTAATGACCTACTTCCCAGAGGGACTGAGCACCGTGAAAATTAGTCCATGTGTGCAAAAATGAAAAAGGCTAATACCAAGCCATTAAATTAGGGAATTGCATAAAATGAGGCTGGTATACATTATATAATGGGATTTAAATTTAATTGAGTATATGACCAAACTGTTTGATCTAGGTGAATAGTCCACATGCACTTATGCTGATTATGACACCATTTCATCTCTGCTGGTATTCAAAGTCAAGTTCCTGTTCAGGGCTCTTACAGGGGATTTTGGTGGGGTGGTGGTGGAATTTTGAAAGGTGCATTTTATGTTTTATTTGCTTAATAGATATGAATTTTAAGTCTTATAGACGGGAAACATTTTTTTGAAAAGAGAGGCTTAAAATGCAATGCATGCTTTGAAAAAAAAATTCTTGAAGCTTATCAGAAAAGTCAGTTCTTTGAGCACAACAAGAGAAAAGTAAAAAGTATAATAACCAGACATTAAAACAGAGCTGGAGAAACTGCTGTAGCTATGAAGATTTCAGAATAAGACATTTTGTGACATATTTTGATACCTATAAGATGATACCTCCTCTGTCGTGTGTTTGAACACTGAGATGAAAAAAGAATTAAAACCTGGACAATTCTATTCTGGACAGGTGGTGTTTTTAATAAGATTACCAGAAAAATTAATGGAAACAACATTTCTTTTATATAAACCATTTAGTTTGGTTCATTGCACACACAACCTGTTTTTGCTTACACTATGCCCTCACTCACCCTCTGCAAATTGTATCCCTGCTGTGAAGTATGATGTGATCAAATAGGTTTGTTTTGAATTTCCATAAATGATTTTATTTCAGCCTTTGAAGTTACTTGTTTAACTGTAATCCGACTGTTAAGTTCTGCAAAGAGAAGTACATATGAAGAATGGCAACTATTTTTGCATGTCATTCAGTTTTTTAAAGGTTTTTTTTTTTAATTATGATATCCCAAATATATTTTGCCAGTTTTTGCAAGATGTGTTCTCAGTAAAACTGCTGAGAATTCTCTTTTTTCCTCAGTCCTTGTTTAGGTCAAACCTCCTTTTTTTTTTTTTTTTTTATTCTTTTTCCCCCACTCTGTTCCAGCCTACTGAATTAATGGTAAATATTCATGGGCTATCTAGATTGATAGAGGTTACTAAATTAAAAATTGTTTTCTGTCATGACTACATTTATCATGTCTCTCATATCAATCTTGTAACTTTAGTACTAATCTAATCTGTATTAAAACAAGTGATTTGACTTACAGATATTTGTGGAGATAGTAATTATCTACTTTTGTCAGTCTGAACTTGCAATCAGATTTTGAAACTGTTTTACCCCTGCAAATCAGTCAGACTGCGACCATATTTAAAAATGCACACACACATGCAGGTGGTGGCACTTTTATTGTTGAAATGCCATCACCTTCATCAGCTGAGAAAGAAGGAAAGAGAAAGAGAAAGAAAGAAAGAAAGAAAGAAAGAAAGAAAGAATCAGAGGTTCTAAATATGTATAATGAAGCATTTAAAAATTAATGTGTTTTTTTCTAAGCCTTTTGTTGGCATAAATCTACTGACTACAACTAAAATGTCTTTTCATTGAACCTGGGAGAACCTAGGAAATCATGACTAGTAAAGAAGGCCCTGTCTTTTCTCTTTTTGTCTCCTCTTCCATTAAAAAATGAAAAGATGAAAGATCTCTGAAGTTAATCTGAGATCAGGGAGAATTTATTTACAGTCAACAGATAATTTAAAGGGGAAGCAAAGTAATAACAGAGGCAACTGTTCAACATACCAAAATTTGTATGTCAGAGAGGTGAATCATTTGTTTGACCTGATCTGTGAGCTGGATATAGGAGAGAAAATGTAATTTACCTGTTAGAAACATAGTACACAGGAGCAAATTTACTCAGTCCACACAACATGGTGTAGTACATTTAGAAACAGTTCATTGACATTGGCAAACTGAGTATGTCTTTGAAAGATCATATGTATTTCTATTCAAAATCCAGCAAGAATTATTATTAACAAGAAAAATTAGTTTATTTTATTAGAGTCGTTTAAGCTATCAGTAAAGCTCTTGTGCAGTTTTGTGGGGGGGGGGGGTTTGTTTGCTTGTTGTTGTTTTTTGGTTTTGGCTTTTTTTTTGGTGTGTGGCTCTATTTGGTTTTGGTTTTGGTTTTTTTTGTTTGTTTATTTGTTTGCTTTTATTATTTGCCTTTAAACTGTCTTCAAAATCTATTTTCAGATTCTGATATGCAGAGTTCTGAGTGACTTTACCTTCCATTGAGTCAGGTTGTTATTATGACACCAACAATCAAATGAGGTTCTGTGGATGTGTCTGTTGAAACTAGAAAGTTCATGTCAGGCTCTTGATTATTATTTGTTGCAGGAAAATTGGAAGAGTTTCTGTTGTCAATGGCCATATGCAAAACATGGGTGTCGGTGACATTTTCCAGCTGCTTAATCCAGATGTGCAGCTTGGCTGCATCCTAGCTTCATGCTGGGTCAAGACCCAATGTACACATCTGAAGTTCCACTCATTCCCTGAGTTCCATAAGAAAGAAACTTCGGTTTGCTAAGGTTATGTTGTGGTCCAGTCAGGTTCCTAGTCAGGAGTAGGGAGAACAGCAGGAGATACTGCAGAGCACTTCTGCCTCACAGTTCATACATAACTCAAGATGTCACCATCTGTATCACAAGAGGTCAATTACCCTAGGTTTCCAAAGGTTTTTTGCTTATTAGAAGACAGCAGCATTTCCAGTTTTAGTGAAAGCAGGCTGTAGAACTGCAAATGGTCCTGGGAAGAATGAGGTAAGTTCAAGTAAGCAATGTTAGTTCAAGTGCTTGACAGCCAAAACCAAGTATTTAGTTTTTATAATCTATAATTATGGACTCTTTGATGATGCGCATTTGGTTTTATTGTGTCAAATTTTACAAGAAGGGCTTATGTGAAGTATGAGATCCATATTAGAAAAGATCCATTCAGTTTTCTGTGTTAAGAGAAGACTGTGAGTCTTTTCAAGTTTCTGTGACACAAAGAGTTTGCACTAGATAGTCCCCCAGTTTTGGTGAGGTATATTTCATCACTTATCCTGTTCAGCTTACATATGACATCCTGCAGACCTCCCAGTCTGAAGCTTTGAGAAGCAGATTTTTGGTGTTTTTTATGAAGCTGAATACCCATTCAGCTCTTCAGTAATGTTATCTGTTAAGCATGGATTTAGCATAGGAAAGAGGAACTTGTGGTGAACATAAAAGACTAGACTGCTGAATCCTGATCCTCTTTTTGCTCATTGATCTGAAGTCTTCCAAAAAAGAGAGTTTAAAATAACCAATAGCTTAAAAGTCAAACACACCCTACTTGGAGATGTGGAGCACACAGAACATTTCCTGAGCTGTATCCTTAATCACTGTGCTTTTTGTAAAAGAGGGAAGTATATTTTAGCATCATCCCTTTACCCCCTCGACCTGGACTGAGGTTGTATTGGGTCTGCAAGGTGTAATTTATAGCTCAGTCCTACTGACAGTCTTTGTCTACTTACTAGCTCCAGGTACCTGCATACAATTTTTTGGAGTGATGTTGTGGAGGCAGTGGCTGCTTGTAGTACCCCCTAATTGGTACCTGCCTAGCAATACCTACTCTGTACTCTATGAAGGAATGTGAGACCCAGCTCATTTCAGCCCAGGATTCCCTTATGGGGGACAACCACTGAAAAGTTAGTTGCTTTAACACCAAATTTAGATGCTTAAGTGTTTTATTGGATCTAGCCTTAGGGCATCAGATTAGAATTTTCTGTCTCCATCAATTTATTTTTTTTTTAGATAGACACCAACAGCAAATGAAGCCTGAATGTCATGCTTACATTTTCAATTGAATATGTTATTTGAGGTGTTATGGGAAGGACACTCTCTTTCTGAAAATATGCATGCTCTTTTCTGTAGCAAAATACAAAATATTCACCATGTTCACAAAACAAGTTAAAGTATTTCTTTCAGAAGAGCTTTAAACTATGATATTAATGGATATTCCACAGGTAATTTTCAGGTAATCAACAATAACTGCTTCTTGACAGCAGCAATTAAGGTATAACTTTATCAAATCCACATATTAAAAAGTCCCTTTGTCTTTCTTTTCATTCTTTTCTCTAGAGACAACATCAGTCTTAGACCTTTGGCTAATGTTTTATGAAAGAGAATAATAAAATTTCAAAGTATCCTCAGTAAAAAATGGAAAATAATTTAAATATTCCGAAGTTAGAACTGGATTTTCCTGTTAGCATTCATGCATCAAAAAAGGAACTGATGATAAGTATGTCATCCTATACAGTTAGATATTCATTCTGTATTATCAGCAGTAAATCCTCTTAAAAGGTATGCATAATGTAAATATAACAGGCTTATTCACCTTAACAAATATAGAAGCACATATGAATATGTTTCTATAAATATGAAAGACTCAAAGGAAGTTTAGCATCAATAAAGTTCTCTTCAACCTGAGCTGGTCTCTAACAAAGTCAGCAAGAAAGTGATCCACAACTTTGCTTATGTTCTGTTTCTGGTCTGTTATGATTTTAGTTAGTTTTCTGAAAAAGCCCTTTTTTAAGGAGAGTGCTTACCAGTTGATGTACAGAGTAATTTTCATTGGCAGTCCTCTTTCCCAGCTGCTTGTGTAAACATATTTTATCTGTTCATTTTTGTATGGATACATACAAACAGAGGAATACTTATACAATATATTTATTTGACTGAATATTGCATTTTAATGTATCAAGAAGAATATTATTATATTTCGATGGGTTTCTACATGCCAATACATTTGCAGTTAACACATTTTAAGTCTACATTCTCAATTCATGTCTTAAATCTTATCTATTAAATCTTAATAGATTAGTTTTTAAATCCTTAAGATAGTGAGTTCACGCTTTCTACATCATGTAGGACTTCTCAAACCCTTAAAAGATAATAGTCAAATTTTTAACCAATGACAGATAATATAATAAAGATCTGCTAAATTAAAGGTTTGATAAAGCCAGTATCACCAAGATAACCTTTCTACACTTCGGTTGTTGGTGCATCTTTTCACTCAGCCTGAGAGGCTCAGGAATTTTAAAAGTACATTAAAAGCTATTACAGTTAATGGATTATAAAGGTGAAAAATAAAATTGGAAGTTTTTTCTTAATGGGTTGTTTTTTGTTAGGTAGCTGGAAAACATCTATTTTTGTTACATAGGAAACATAGAAGCCTTTCATATTATTGAACAGGATATGAATAGTATGTGTAGGCAGGAAGGAGTGCAAAGGTAGTGCAAGCTTCTGAAAGCTTTTTTTTCAGTGCAAATAATTGGATAAGATTATTTCTGTAGACCCTTATCAAGTCATCCTCCAATGACATACCTCTGCAGACTTGTTTGCTACTAGGGGCCTTTATTCTGCTGGGGTAGTAGTAGTTTTGGCACATTTTATGAGAGATTTGCTGTGCAGTTTTCATTTGATGGATATGTGCACATCACTTCTGAAACATTCCTGGCTAACTTGGCTCAATGCAGCCCAATTGCACATATGCAAACTTCCTATTGCACGTTTACAGTGACTCACATGAATCTTGGACACACCTGATTTTCTGAATAGGCTCATAAGAGTTACATGTGCACAGAATCTGATGTATTTTCAATCTACTGAAACAGCTCTACATGTACAGTTCTTATGTATCTTGCGCCCCAAAGAGTCCTGAAAGGTGCTTTATTCTTTTGTTTCTTTTTTTCTCCCAACTTTCTTTTCAATGGTCATTATGTGTCCTTCATGCAATAGACCTAAGAATGGTTTTCATAGGATTTTTTTATGGTCTTTATTGAATATGTAGTGGAGAGGAGCTATAAACACCTTTGAAATAGTTTGTGTGCTCATTTTGACTTTTTTAAATGAATTCTTAAATGAAAAATGTAATGGTTAATGATAAGATGTTAGAAAGAACCTTTTTATCATGCTACCACATTGCAGTTTTCAAATCATCAGTTCTCTTAGTGTTTACTTCTAGGAAGAATATGTTACAGGGAATGAAGTTAAAGGAGTTATGGTATCCCGTTATGACAGGATATGCCCCATAGCACCATGAAGGTGATCAAATATGGTTCTGTTTCTCTAAAGTAGTTACTTCTAGTTTTATTTTTGCAGGACAACAAATAGATACATAATGTATCTATCTGCTCCAAAACTGAATTCTGAAGACATTAAGAAACACACAATTGTTTTGTGAATTTAAGGGGAGCATAGAGTCATACATGTTCTTCCTGAAAACTCTCATAAGAGAATGCCCTGGCTTAATGGAAGTTTATCTATTAGGCTTTATTTGTACCACTTTATTCTAATGGTTACTGTTACAGAAAAGAGAGCTCACAGCAAAATTTTAAAAATGTCTTCCACTTGAGACTACTTGAAGGCGCTACTTCAAAAGTGCTAATAACCTGTTGAACAATTGGTTTTAAGTTTTATCTAAGTTGTTCAAAATACTCCAAAAAAATCAATTTTGAAAAGCCTTAACTGAGAATTGCAGCATAGACATAGCATATTCCATCTAAGTAGTATGGTTAATTTTATATTACTAATAATATTTCTTTCTCTTTTTTTAAAAAAAGAACTTAAGTCAACTGCCTTTTTTGTTACACTATATCCACATAATCTTTTTTCAAATTTTTATTCTGCGAAATAACATGAGTATTACAGAATCTGCTATCTTTGCATGTAATCTATGGTCAGAATGAGTTCTCAGAGATACTTCTTTCCTTTAGTGCAGATGATTTGGGTTTGTGTCCTTTGAGATGTATCAGATTTTCACAATTCAACCAGAAGCAGTTTCAATTTGTTCTTACCATTCAACTTTAATTTGTTGAAAAGCTTCTCCACTTTGATACGGTATCTAATATCTGGAAGATTTGCATCAATCTTTCTTTGTGCTGCTTAGGAAGTTACTTTGAAAACAAAAAAAAACACAGACTTTGTCTCTAAACAGGACATCTTTGAGTTTGAAAGCGCTGATTTGGATCCCAACAGACTGCTAGGAAAAAAGTTTGCCTTATGACTACTTCTTCAAACAGCTCTGGTACTAAACTTAATTTTGGTTTTAGAGAGTAGAAATATCTGTAGTGATTGTTGTGAGCTAGTGGTAAACATTACACTGATTTACACTGATTCTTTAGAATTTTGTAGGAAATTATAGTGCGTTCTTGG